>JAWNLI010000179.1:3097500-3326671 GCA_035042405.1 Drosophila demipolita
TATATATTTCGATATAATATCTGCATATTATCTGCGTAAAAGTGCTGATCAAGAATTGTGTGCAATAAAACTATATTTGAAAATGGCAAAGATTCGCTTGAGCATTTAGCTTAAATTTTGGGACTTATTAATATTTAACTTAGTAATAATATTTAACTAAATAATAATTAATAATTTTATATTCAGTTAAGACTTATTTGCTAAAACTGAATGTGCTATTTAACTATGACTTTAAGTGGTAATTTTATACAAACAATTTTTGAACAACAGCTTTGCATATAAACAATTTATTCAATGAAAATTGTTCTTTACTAATTTAATGAAGACCAATAAATATTGTTTTATTCTGCATATGTCTGCATATGCAAATTCAATGTAACTTTTAGAGTAAAAAGTGTATTCCGCTAAAATCATAAATAGCTTGAAATGAAGCCAGCGCCTGGAAGGAGCCGGCAACTGTTGTTGTTGTCCTTGTTGGAGCAGCAGCAGCAACAGCAATAGCAACAGCAGCAACTCCTAGCGGTGACGATGGCTGCCGAGGCGCAAATAGGCTGTCAGTTACATACCAGATAGATGCCCCCTCCACCCCTCACCCCTCACCAAACTGCCTTGCCTTGTTTTATGTGTGTGTAGGCGCATTAATGTAGCCGGCGAAAAAAAAAAAGAATTTGTTGTAGGCCAAAAAAAAAGAGAGAAAAAAATTGAAATGCTTTTTGTGATTTATGGGAATGTGTTGCGGAGACCGGAGATTTGGTATAAATGTGTACCGCTCTCTGTCATTCTCTAGCCCATTAGCCAGCTCGCTCTCTCTCTCTCTCTCTCTCCCTCTCTCTCAATGTCACACACACACACACACATAGAAAAATGTTTTACAAGCAATTTTCCAGCATTTCTTTCTTTATATTTTCCCTTTATTTTTATTTGTATTTGTGCATTCGCTTAACTATTTGGACATAAAATATGACGAGCCCAGCACGAAATGTGGAACCGTTTCGCAACCAGATTCCCTAGCCTCAAATTGGCAACACTTTATGGCCACGTGCTGGGCACAAGGACCTCGCGTCGTCCTTGTAGCCACATTTATTTTTTTCTTCATCCACATGAGTATTATGGAATATGGAATTTTTATAGCCAGCTGACAACATTTTTTTGTGTTGTCGAAAGGCAAAAAGTTGTCATATTTAGGTGCTTAGCTGTAAGTACAGTGAGGCCTGTTATCAGAAGATTGGTTACCAGCGAAAAGTATGTAGTTATTTTTATATAAATATGATATATATATATATATATATATATGTGTGTATATTTTACTGTTGACTTTACGACTATTTATATTTTTGGCATTCTCAAGTGGCTCAAATCTTCAAGTTGAACTTGTATCGCTGTCTCTGGAGACTCTCACTTGAAGTTGACAGCCAAAAAAAGAGACTCTTGGCTGCTCCCACTGCATCCAAGCATTCGCAGCTGTCAATCCCAAGTGGCCCTTGTCGCAGATTTTAACAACTTCATTGATGACTCGCTGCGATCCGCGTTTATTCCAAACGAGTCGCTGTGTGCCACTTGTAAGCAATTTGAACTGCCAGTTTAGCTAGCTGTGTGTGCTGTGTGTGCTTTGTGAAATCTGAATATGAACATAAATAAAAAAAAAAACAATGAATAGAACAAAACAAAAAAGCAGCAACAAAACTGCTGAGGTTGACACCCAAACGGCTCTAATAACTCAACGCGGCTTTGTCTCAATGCTGCTGCTTGCTGCTTATGGAATTTGTAATGGAAACTTGTTTTGCGGCTTGCAAAAAACTTAAAAACAACAATGAAAAAAAAAACAAAAAACTACAACCAACAACAGCTGTTGAATTGTGACTGTGTCAAGCTGCGCCCCAAAAATGTGGCTGTGACAATCTATTGCTGATTTGGCAAAAGTCAGAGACTAACTGACTGACTGACAGACAGACTGACTGCCTAAATGTGTCCACACCAAAGGCGAGTAACAGCTCCCATGGCTATGCCAATTGTTCCAAAGTGGCGCCAAGTGATTTGTTTGAGCAATCTGAATCCGAATCAAACTCCAACTGTGAATCCGTCACCAACTGTGGGGAGCTGTCAGTCAAGGAAACGCAGCGAATCAATTTGCTTGCTCCGTCAACTGGCGGGCAGCTTTTTGCATAATTTATACGACTCGGCTTCGAGTCGGCCTGTGGGCCACAAATAATTTTAGCAATTGGCTAGCGGATAGAGATAAACAGTCTGAAGGAAGCGGAGAGGGAGCGGCACAGAACACACAAAATCATTTTCAACAGTGGGTGGAGCTGTGAATATTGCCCATAAAATTTATGCCCCGAGATAATAACACAAGCGGCAAGTCGTTATATGCTTGCCACGCAACCTACCAACAAGCCATATCCCAGTTAGCCAAGCAGGCATCCAGGCATCCAGTCAGCCTGGCCATCAGCCTGGCCAGCAGCCGGGCAGGCAGAACGAGCATTCAAAGGAGGATTGACTAAAAATACAATTTTTTACCCAGCAAAAAACTCGTCTCGAGATGCAAAGGCTGCGATACAAGCTAAGGTTGAAGTTGATTCGGTTGCTGTGGCTGGGATCCGACTGCTGGTTATCCAGGTGGTGAGTGCTGCAGCATCGGTTAGAGGCGGCCTTAACCACTTGGCCAATTATGCGGCTCTCCTCTGCCCGCCAACCCAACTGCTGAAAAGCACTGTGGAAAGGGGCATATTGAAATGAAAAACGCAACAAAATTCTTTTAAATCTTTTGCAAACTTCGAATACAGAATTCAAGCTTACTTTTATAGTTTCAATTGCTTAGTTTTAGTTTTAGCTTATATGTGATATTTGCTAAATGAGATTGCCAATTTACCAATATTCGAATTTAATTGCTAGCAAGAAGTTTAATTTAAGCTCATCATTTCATTAATATTCTTAATACTCTTGTATAAGGAATTGCAGAGCATTTTGCGAGTCGATCAACTTGGCTTGGCTTGTTGCATTTCAGGCTTTGTTTTGGCGTCTGATGCAACAATATTTGGTTGCCAACATTGCCGTGTAGCATCAACAGCGTTTAGGTTGTGGTCTTCTCTCGTTGAATCCACTTTGGATTTTCTCTGGCTGCTGCTGCTGTTGCTGCTTCTTTGACTGTTTGTGTGTTTGGCTTTGGCTTCGTTTGCAAATATGCCCAGTTTGAGCTGGAATCATAGACGGTAGCTCGACGAAAGCTTCTTGCCAAACAGCAACAGCAGCAGCAGCAGCAACAACAACTAAAACAACAACTAAAACAACAACAACAACAACTAAAACAACGACAACATCCTTTCAGTTTGTGTTGTCTTGCTTGCTATCTGTTTTGCCTGCAGCTCATTTGGCTCTTGTTTTGTTATTGCCTCTCGGTAGACGACAACATTGGCCAGTAGCAGCAGCAGCAGCAGCCAACAAACCCCTTCCTCATCATCCCCATCATCATCATCATCATCATCGTCATCGCCATCGTCATCGACATAGTAGTCACATCGTCATCTTCATTGCCCAGCAGAGAGCTGTTTGGAGATGTCTCATCAACTGTTAGAGACTCCCCCTCTGCCCCTTTGGTTAAGGCACAGACTGTTTGCGATGCTAATATGCAAACAGTGATGCCAACTTAATGAAATTGAAATGAGCAAATTAAGGTTGTTTGGCCATGTGCAGCAAGGGACCACAACAGACCCTAGTCCACATAGATGTAGTGCTCGGAACACACATTAATGTAGCTGAAAATATTACTAGACCAATTGCAGAAGGTGCAGCTCCTTAATATGTATTATTACAGAAAATCCTAGAACGAAACTAAAATTCTATCAACTATATATTTTTTTAAGAATCAAGGAATATATTTTGCGAATGCCAATAAAAATGAGAAGGGAGGGAAAGCATGATTGATAATATATTATATTTATATATAAAGCAGAACCAAGAATATTGTATAATAAACTCAAGGAGTTCTCAAATAAGATTAGCTTTCATATGAACCCCATTTAAGGATAAAAATATTAACAGAGAACTGAACAAAAAACAAGTGTAAAATCGAAGTCGATAAAAGCAAAGATTAATTATGACAAAAGCGAGTGTCTGCTCGATGTAAAAAATAGAAACGTATTCATCAATGAGCTTGGATAAGGAATAAAGAATGAAAACTCAAAGAGACAGTTAAGCAAATAGCCAACAAAAAATTAGGTTTATCCCTAAGCACAGCGATCCAGCCAATGCCAAGCCCCATAAATCTCGACTCAAACCATGTGTTTTGGTCAAATCGGCAGCAGCTGCAAAGTGTGTGCTAAAAACGAGTCTAGCCGCTAAAGCGACCAATAAAACTGCTTCTGCTGCACACCAAAAAGCCAGATAAAATGGAGAAAACTACAAAAAAAAAAAGAAGAAGAAAAAAAAGAATGTAGAAATGTAGAAAATAGTAAGAGAAGGAAAGCCACATGTCATGCAGTACTCTCGAAAGCACCAGACGCTCCCAACAGCCAACTCCCGGCTTGAACTCAACGTTCTGATAGATACAAACGACTTCATGACGATACAAAAGAATGATGATGATTTGCAAAAAAATACAACCAAAAAACTAAAAAAAAAAAAAAAAAAGAAGATAAGAGCAGAAAAACCCACTAAGAACAAATGGCATCTGCTGGCTGTGTGTTGTTGGATTGGATATGGTGGGTCTACTGGGCTTGGCCGGGGCGGTCCATCATTGAATTGGCTGTGCAAACGTTTGATAAATTGATGAATTGCAATGCTCAAGTGGCAACAGTTTAGCAAACAGCATCAGGCATCGACAGCAGTCAAAGACGCTGGTCGATGTCGATGTCGAGGTTGAGATCGATAATGTGAGCACCGAGATTGGGAAGTAGTTGGGTTGGTTGGTTGCCTGGAGTTGAGTGGCACAACTCATTAGTTCGTCAGTCAATCGAGTTGGTGATGTTGTTCTTGTTCATGTTGTACTTGTTGTTTACTCAAGTTTAGCATAAAAAATGAAACAGTCATGGCCCCAGAGGCGACTGCACATTTTTCTCATCTCGTTTCACCGTTTTACCGAGAAGAGCTCATCAAAATTTATGTAAATTTCGTTTAGAGCTGCAATCTGCGACTGCATTCGTAATGAGCCCAGCTATGTCAACAAGGACAGACTCACGGACCCGGCTACGCTGGACCCCAACGCACTTCACTCTGCAATCCCAAAAAGAAATTTAAATTTTGATTAACAGTCAAATGGATAACTCTACTAAGACTCCATCCACGTCTTGATCTCTCTCCACCTTCACGGAGCATAATGAGTAGTATTCCACCAAAGCAATGCGCACTTCATGCAACAATTGAAAACTTCTACGAAAATGCCGTTGTGAAAATGCAGTGTAAACATTTAAGATAAACACAGCCCCCAAAGTGCAATGAAGTTGGGAACCAGGCCCGGCGGCAAACGTGAGCTCGACAAATTAACTGCAGCAGCAGCAGCAAGCGGAGACAACGCGTCGTATGCGCAACAGCAATTTGTTTATTTATTTGTATTTACTTTCCAGTCAATATAAACTATGTGAATTTTTACTGTACATAAGGGAAAAAGAGGCAGCAGCAGCAGCGGAAGAATGCCAGACAACTCGACATGGTAATAATAACAACAATGCCGAACGTCAAAGACAACACACAAAGTCGAATGGGGCAAGTAAATAAATCAAATGCAACCGAGCAGCAACTGAAAAGAGTTTCACTGTGGCAGAGACATTAGAAGTAGTTTCCCTGGAAATGCAAGTCAAGCCATGAACTTCAAAATAAACAAACCGTGCCAGCGTCAGCTTATATATCTCTATATATATATCTGATATGAAATAAATACATGAGGCATTTATTTAAACAGTGGTGCAAATATGGGGCATGACACTTAAATCGAAAATTCAACTGAAGTTTTTACAACTGCAGCCGAAATGTATTTAAGTTCCTCGTTGGTAATCTAGTGGAAAGTTGGATTAACAAAAAAAGGGAATTTTCCTGCCGGAGTTGAAGTTGTGCAAATGTCTAATCTAAGCCCGACCACCGTAATAATCATCCTGCAAATTCCCCCCCTTTGCAACGCGCGAGTCAAAGTCATTTGCCAGCAGAGCTGCAACAAAAAACAGCTCATCAACACCTTTAGTCAGCCATTTTTTAGTACGTTGTCTAAGCGAGACAGCGATAAAAGAGACAGAGAGAGCGAGAAAGAGAGAGAGGGAGGGGAGGGTGGAAGGGGTGTGTGCGGGAGTGGCAGAGACGCAAAACCATTGCACACTAAATCCACTTAAATTAATTGCAAAAGGTGATTACGTTGCTGTTTTGCCTGTACCGTGCCACAGTCAGTGCTGTTGGCAGCGAACAGCAGACAGCTGAGAAATGAAGCCAGGATATGCAACACACTTCCCTGCCCCATCCAGTGCATCCACCGCACCCGGGGGTTTATCAGGAAGCTGCACAAAGAACGCCATTTCTCAAATGCCAGCGGGCGATGGCAAACAGCAAACACTTGGCTCGGCTGACTGTGGCAATGACTGCAACGCCGCCGCCAAATGATATCCTTGCGTGTGTTTGCAACGAGGTAGGCAAATGCACAGACTTCGTCCTGGTCCTACTCCATTCCATTCCTGCCTGCTTGGGCATATCTTATGGCTGCTGCTGCTGCTGCTGCAAGCCGTGGAAAGGGCAACTGTCGCTTCATTTTTGCAAAGTAATTTGCAAAAGATCCAAGACACTGGCGCAGTCAGCGGAGCACTGAGCACTGAGCACTGAGAACTGAGAACTGTAAAAGCAAGTGCCGCCAAAATGCAGTCAAGGATGAAACAGCAGGCCAGCAAGTCGCCGAGTGCTGAGAGCCATCTGTGATATCTGTTGCAAGGTGTTAAGGTGCCGTTCTCACTGCCTCTTTCCGTTTATGCGTAAACGTTTATCACAATAACACAAACTACTCAAACTGCAAAGTAACCAAAATTTAAAAAGACATCAATTCAATCGTATTTAATACTCTTTTAAATAAACAACTCAAATTGGAATCATTTAAATTAAAAATGTGAATCATTTTCAATTTAGTTAAAAATATACATAAATAATTCTAGATATGTCATCGTTTAATCATTTAATCATTATATACATAAATGATTCTAGAAACCAGTCATTCAACAATTAAACAGAAAATTAATGCACAAAATATTCTATAATCGTGCGGATGCAATATGTGAATCATTTTAAATTTAGTCATTAAATGAAATAAAAGATTTAAGATATACTTAAATAAAGCTAGGCAAGTTAGATCGAGAAAGTTAAATCTTGTCCAGCTTTCTCTTAATTAGTAAAAGTTTAACCAAACTACTAAATGGAAAATTATACTGAATTTTCTGTGATGACTAAATTTATGTGCTAAGCACCAATTCAAATTTTGGAAATTGTTAAACATAAACCCACATTTTCTGTGGAAGCTTAACATGAAAATACTTCTAATTTGCAGAAAGTTCTGAGTTTAATTGGAATTATGCTCAATAAAAGTTATTCACATATCATTTGAGTTAAGCAATTCAATGCTTGTTTTATGATTAAACTTTGCTCAAATCTCAAACATAACTTTTTGCCACGCATAAACACAAATCCGGCGCTGTCTGTGTGTGTGTGTATGTGTGTGTGTGTGTTTAAAATGTCATTAAAGCTTCGAATGGGTGTGAAAGCAATGACTGCAAGGATGTGGGCGTGGCAACTGGCAACTGTGGCAAAGAGCGGCAGCTCATAAGGACAACGATTGTCGGGCTGTGTGGCAGATAAAAGTCGAGAGAAGCTTGCCGCATCACATTCTTAATCAGCGCCTGACGCAATTTGTGTGCTGTCGAGTGGGGGGGGGGCGGAAGTGGCAGCTGGGAGGACATCCTGAAGCTTTCGTTAAATTTATTGATAATTGATTATTGCTTCGTTAGGCGGCAAGTTTGAGGCGGCAACTGAATTGCCTATGTTGTTTGTTGTTGCAAATTGAAAATGCAAATTGTTCGGCTGATTTGCCAGCTGCCGATTGCAGTACGACTTTTTGCCTTTTGATGTGCGTGCGCCTTGCTTTGGGGAAAAACAAATTTTCATAAATTTTTAAAACAAACAAGAAACCAAAAAAAAAAAAAAAAAGTAGAAAAAGAAGAAGAAGAGGCAACCTGCGCCGTTGTCGGATTTTTTACGCCATTTTGTTGTTTGGAGCATGTTGTGTGTTGTGTGTGTGTTGTTTGTTGTTGTTTGTTGTTGTTTGTTGTTGTTGTTGTTGTTAGAACGTGCCTATGCTCGCTGCTTTGCTCACCTTTTGAGCTTTTAAATTATTTTCCAAGCACGTAGCCTCGTCGGCTGTTTGCGTATTTAAACGTGCACAGAGTGACAGAGACACAAATAGACTAACCGAAAGAGAGATGTGAGAGGTGTGCGGTGTGCGGGTGGTGGGTTGGGGGTGGGTGTGAAAAGCGCGTAGAACGCCTACTGCTCCTTTGCCTTTAAAGGGATTTGCGCAATTTGTGCTGGGGGGGGGTTTTGCTTCTTTTTTTTTCCTGTGAAGGGTTCGGAATGTTGACAAACAAACAGCGCCGCCGAGTGACGATGGCCAAGACAGATTCAGGATCTAGTGGAAGTGGCAGCAAGGATAACAGCGTGGAAGGACGGACGGACGGCACAGTTGGCGGCTGCTTTTGTGTGTTGACAATGTCCTTGCTGGCATTGTGGAGCGCTTTCATCCCGTGCCGCTCGCTACGTGACTTGCATTTATTTTGCGGCCCAAACTGTGAAAAACTCGTTAGTAATTTAGCAGACAAAAACGAGAACGAGAAAAAAAAAATTACCAACAAGCGCATAGAAAGCGGAGTACTTCAAACTCCAACGCTTGCCAATGTTTTGAAAGCAATCAAACGCTCGTCTATATTCATATATATATATATAGATATATATCTACAGCCGCGTGCAGCTAACTGTATAAACTAAAAATACTAACTGATGGAAACAAAAAAAATAATGGATATAGTTCGAACTGCAAATAATTCCATCAACACGTGGGCAAAAAAAAAGGGAAACCACAAAAAAAAACACAAACTAAATAAAAACCCAAACTGAAAACGGCAAGGGCAACGATTGATAGCCACTTGAGTTGCACACACGCACACCTTTTTTCCCTCACACACACACACACACACATTCTCTCAGTCGCTCATTGACATTGCACAGTGCAACAACGGTGCATGTTGGGAGGCCCGTGTGCTTTTGCACAGTGGGGCACAAACAACAGCAGTGCAACAACAAACATAAAGACAGACA
This sequence comes from Drosophila demipolita, assembly GCA_035042405.1. NCBI lineage: Eukaryota > Metazoa > Arthropoda > Insecta > Diptera > Drosophilidae > Drosophila > Drosophila demipolita. Next base: position 3,106,828 of record JAWNLI010000179.1, read on the forward strand.
ACAAACAGAGTGCCAGATTCAAGTGCAGTTCGAGGTACCCCAAAAAATATATGTGTATGGCAACCGTGTGGCAAAATTGTGGCATGGCATGGGGGGCAGTTGCAGGAACTCCGACTGCTTAATGGCATTGCGGCAGCGTCGAAAGAGTTATTGAAAATGTTTTATTGTGTGCATTTGATTGCTGTAAGTGTTGAGCTTCCACTACTGTATGTGTGTGTGTGTGGGGGTGTGTGTGTGTGTGTGTTGGAGTATGTGTGTCCGCCTGGTGTCTAACTTATAAATATTTCAATAACATTTGAAGTGCGCCTGGCTGCTTGGTGAATTGCTTGCGTTTGGTATTTGAATTTTGGACCACCCGTCCCGACCCGATCCGATCCGATCCGATGCGGCCAGTCCACCCACATCCACCCGGCCATCCGTTCTCCATCCGTTCGCAAATGGAAATGCACTTCCATTGTGTGCGAGAGTCTAGTGCTTTTGGCACTCTCCAAGCCCTGCAGCCTGCTGGCTGTAACGGCCATTGGCAATAGCACTTGCCATATTTGTATTACCAGAAACTAAACCAAAGCCAAAATGTTCCAATGTTTATGTGGGCATGCTTCACATGAAACTGTCACTTCGTATACAAGTAACTTAAAAAACAGTTTGAATTTCAATACCCTTCAATGTTTATTATTATTTTGTTGACTGGCATTTGCCATCGATGCCAGACATTTTTATTGCCCCACACAAAATAAATATTTTATTCATAGATATTTCTGGTATCACATGTTTTAATAGTTAGTCATAATTTAGTGAGAATATGAGCGAGAAACCTTAAACTTTAATAATGCTTCATAAATATCAATTATAAATAAAATAACGTTGCCGCATTTGGCCTCAGATTTCACTGCTTAGCTAAATTTGATCTGGCTTGTCCAAATAAATAATTACTTAAATTTCCTGCATTTTGTCATAAAATTTATAGCTAAGATTTTTCTAAGTATAAAAATTTTTAGAATATTTTTAACATAATTTAATGGTTTTTGAAATAATTGGTTTTACTTTAATTATAAAAATAAATATAAGAATTAAAGATAAGAGCATATCAAAAAGTGCTTTTTCATGAATTTGTTTGCACGCATAAACACAGAGTTTTATCCATATTTAGATGGATTTGTGTGTACATCACACTTTGGCACGTTCTCTATGAGCACACATTTCAATTGTGTGTGTGAGTGTTTGTGTGTGTGTGTGCGGATGTTTTAAAACTTTCCAACGAGTGGAGAAGCGATGGGGCATCATCATCTTGTGATGCAATCACTGGCTCACAGCTCAGTGAAGCCAGTGGCATGGCCTAGTTAGGGGCACAAAAGTTTAACTCAATTACCAATAGGATAGTCGAACCGAGCGGGGCAGCAATTGCCACACGTGACTAGCCAAGCCGAGTAGAAGGTGGATTAAGTTGGCTGCTGGGGCAGCAGGTGAGCTAAACACTGACCTGCTTAGCCGGCCAGGCAAGGAGCAAGTTGCAAATGAGCCGAGTGGCAGGCTGGAAGGCCTCTCCCTCTTAGGCAGGTCGAACAGACGAGGCTTTGGATGTGCTGCTTGCAACAGCGGGCAACAACAAATCCCTTTTCAAAACTCATTAGCACAAATTTGTGCCTTTCAATCTGAATAGATGGCCGGTGCTTTTGACTTGTTTTGGTTTCTAGGATCTGCCTTGGCATGGCCCGGCAACTGTGCCGCCTAATTTGGGGAGGCCCAGACAAAATTTATGCTGATTGTGCGGCAATTTACGTAAAATCGAGGCCAAAAACTGGAAAATTGCAGCTGCCGCACGTAGCACCACCAGCTAGAAAAAGGCTAAAAAAAGCCAAACAAATTGCTTGAATCGAGTCAAACAAATTTTCAATGCTACACGCCAACAATAAATAACAGGCACTCAGCCTTGAAACAATGAGAACCTTTAACCTTTTTTTGTTAGCCTTTTTACTTTTTGCCTTGTAATTTGCTTTATTCTAATGTTTTCCTGTATTTTTCGTTCTCTCTTTTTGCAGTTCTCTGACTTTTGTCTGGTTTATTAAGTGCAGCAACCAAAAAACGGTAAGCAACCTTTCTTAACCTTTTTTTTTATTTTTGTAGACAACCGAGCAGTCTATGCAAAGTGGTAGTTTCACTTGAGTGGGCGGTCGCTAATATGTATATATATATATATATATATATGTATATTTATATGTATATATTTTTGTATAGACGACCGGCTCGGCTGCGTCGTTTGGTTTCCGTTTCCGTCTTTGGCTTTCGCTTTTTCATTTCCGCCTAATAAACTACATAATTAAACTGGCAGGCAATGGGATTAAAGATTCCTTGGCAAGAGAGCCCCCCAGGCAAGAGTCATGTGCTGTATGCTGAATCTTTCCAGCTACTCAGCTGCTCACTTCGAGTTGTTGTTGTTGTTGTTGCTGTTTTTGCTGGTGGTCCCCATTCCATTAGCCCCCACTCAACTCCCTCGGCACGCTCCAACTTAAGTTTCGTGGACGAATTAAGCTAAATTAATTTTTGTGCTTTGCTGTTGTTTTTCATCTAGTTTTTGTTGTTGTTGTTGTTGTTGCTATTGCTACTTAAGTCCTTTGACTTTTGCCTCGTTTGATATCTCCCACTCCACAAATTTTTCCACGCTCTCCCCATCTCCCCCTCTCTCTGCTGAACTCGTTGCTCTCTTCAGTTTACTTCATATTAAATTAATGATGTGTTTTATGCTGTTGTTGTTGTTGTTGGCATGTCGAGAGAAAAAAATCACTGCAAATGCGATTTAGACGGCAAAGCGCAACATTAGCAGTAAATAAAATAGGATAATGCGGCAAGTCGACCGCAAAGCGGCGAACCCAAACAAAATATAATAATATAATAAAAAGATATGTTAAAGAGGCCCAAAGCCATATGCGACTTGCAGGTGCGCTTTTTAGATACACCCAATATATGAATATTTAGAAGGGAAGTGAGAATTAAATATATAATAAAAATATATTATACATGAAAAACAAATTAATAGAACGTATATAGGAACTATTTGGGAACTATACAAAATATACAGCTTCTATGAGAGATAGATATTTGTTTAAATTTGTAGAGAGTGCTCTTGAATATAGTAACAATAATATGAGGTAAAAAGAAATATATATAATCAACATAATAATATATATTTAAAATTAATAGAAAGTATTTAGGAACTATACAAAATACAAAGCTTCTATAAGAGATATTCGTTTAAAATTTTAAATAGTGATCTTAATTATATAGAGACAGAAAGCTGATATAAAAATAAATATGTAATAATATATCATAAAAACCTATTTAAAAATTAATAATTCTAGAGCTGCTTTTTTGTATTTTACTTCATTTTTATTTTGCATTATTAAATTTAATTTTTGTAATAAAAATGTTAATATTTTTTAATATTTACTTTCTTTACTTTTTAATTTAACCCCCAACGGGATTTGAAATATATTGGAGCATATATAAATTGATTAATACTTACCTGGAGTCAGTAAAAAACAGTACGAAAATTATAAAAAAAAATAACAGCTAAAAACATAAAATAAAATAATCGTAACGCTCCAAATAAACAGGATCTATTTTTATGAATAAAAATCAAACTGTAAATGAAAATTGATTATGCGACTAACGTATAAAAAATGGAATTCCACGCTTGAAGAGCATAACGAAAAAAGACAGCTGCAGCACAGCAGCAGGCAGGAAGCGAGTAGTGGAGTAGGGGAGGGGAGGAGGGTAGTAGACGGAGCGAAGTCCTGTCGCATGACAGCCGAAAGGATTAAACGCAACTAATGTCAAGGCGCCCTTTGCCACATAATCCCTACAATTTTTCATGCTAAACCCCCTTTTCGTGGCAAGGCGACGACTTTCATGGCCAGAACGGGTATTCGAGGGGCGCAGGGGCATCTGCATTCGGATCAGCTGGCTTAGCCGGAACTGAAGACATTAAGTAAACTCTTTACCCGAATGACTTAATAATAATCTGTGATGCGACTGGTGCTGCTGCTCGACATAAATACAAACAAATAATTTTCCGATTTTTTTTTTTTTCTTGTGTATTGTTTTGTAAACAATTTGTAAGAAAATCAAACCAAAGATTTGTGTGTTTGGCTCAATGCGTGTCTTGTTCGCTTTCTCGCTCTCAAATATTTTGACAAAACGCCTGCTGTTTCCACATAAATATTTATATTTACCTTGTACAACAGCCACACACACACACATAGATATATACACAAAAGGATATACACAGACTTGGTACTCAGATCTGCCTGTTTATCGTTTGGCTGGCATCTTTACCTGCAGCGAACATGATACCCAGTCCAGGCACCAGCATCTTGTTGCTTCTCCAATGGGCGCGTATCTTTACCATCTACACACACACAGCACACACACATTGTCTGTGGTGCGTACACAAATTTGTTGGTGCCTCCTTGGAAATCGAATCCACAAAAATGCAGTTAAATAAATTACAAACGCTCTGTCACCCAGCAGTCGAGCAGTTGCTGCGCTGCGCACTCGGCGGAGCTTGGCATCCAGACGGGGATTGGATGTTTGGGGCGCATGTCGCTTGGATTATCACACGCCGGGCATCGCCTGGCTTGAGTTGGAGTCCCCGTTTCTTTTTTGAGTTAGCCTGCATCCAGCAGCCAATGATTACGATGATTATTCTTATACGTATTTCTTGCTTTTTTTTTAATGATTATCATCGTTTGTCGTCTGTGGGGCGACGTTGTTTCCCCCAGCTCTCCTCTAAACCCCTTTTGCTGACTTTTGCGTGCTAATGAAATAAATGCCTGGACAGCGTTCTCAAGTTACCCAAACATGAGCAATCTGTGACACTGCCACAGATATACACACAAATGTGCATTGCCTGCACACAGACAAAGATACATATACAGATACAGATACAAAGGAAAGATACAGATACAATGAGTCGTATCTTAAGTTATGAGACATTGCAGCCGCATAATAAATTCCTCAACGTGTGTGGGTTCCAATTGGGGTTGGCCAACACGCAACACAACTGAAGTGTTCAGTTGAATGAGTTATATAAACATTAGACCGATTTTGCTTTATAGAGCTGGACAGCAATTTATTAAGTCGTTTTTGAATAGTTCTAAGGTATATTTTTGTATAGCCCTTGCAGAGGGTATTTTAATTTTAAGCAGCTCAGTCGACATAATATAATATTAATTTGTTGATTTATTGATTTATTATTGATATATTAAATATTCATAAAGACCGCAGAATATGCTAGCTAAATAGTTACATTTTGTACATCAGTTTCAGATATTTAATAAGATCAAATTTAAGATATACTTGAAGCTGATTTCTAAACTCAGCTGCAGCATTTATCAGACTTCGAATTTGGCCTCAGCATAATCATAATCAGCTCTGCTAATAATAAAAGCTTATTAAAACACTAAGAAGATTTATTGTAGAGCCTCAGAGCATAATTATGCAGACATTTCAAATATTTCCACTATATTTCCACAATTTTATTAAACTCTCAACTTTCATTTAAATGTTGCACACTTTGTATTCGGTTCGGTGGCAGTTGCAATTACTTTGCTACACATCCTTCTGACTAAAGTTGCCGCCTACTTAATTATTAATTTCGCATTTACCACAAAACGATTATGGGTTGCTCGATTGCAGTGGAGAAGCAGTTGGAGAGACAGAGAAAGTGAGTGAGGGGGGGAAAAGCAATCTCCGAGTTGAGTCTGTTCAACCATTTCCTCAATTGCATAAATCGAAAAATTTGTGTTTTGGCGCGTGTTACGAATGCGCAAGGAAAGCCAAAAAACCGATGAAGAATCTCCTTCCAACTAATTCCATCTGTGCTTTGAGACAATGTGACAAGCTCTGACTGCTGACAAGGTCGGAAAGGGGGAGAGGAGCGGAGGTGCGGAGAGCAGAGACTTGCCACGAGTTGTTGCCTCAGACTGCTTTGTCACCCAAGTCATTTACATGCTCCGCTCGAGTACGTGACTCACATATAGTTATTGCCATTACATACATATATATATATATATATATATTTATATATATTGGTAGTATTTTTGGGTAGCTTTCCGTTTTGGAATTTGAGCGCATGTCTGCGGTGAGCTTGGCTTACATTTGATGAGAATGCGAGCGGAGCATTGTCAATATGTGAATATGGATGTGACTGTCCACCGGGCATTATAGTCAACGTCTAAGTCAACGTCGACGTCTCCATCTACGTCGCCATCCACGTCTCCATCCACGTCTCCCTTGTCGTTTGTCTCTGCCCCTTCGTTTTCAAGTGAGTCACGCAGCGCAACGATAAAATATTTAAAATTCATTTCAGAGCTTTTAGTAGTCAACGAGGCGCTCCAGAGCCCATTGCTCGTTATCAACGATTGGGGCCTACACTTCGACGAGAACCCATCGATTACTCAAACCCTCCTCCTCTGCTATTGCAGATAACCGTTAGCCAAAACTCAACTCAACACAACTCAACTGCAACTGCAAATGCCGACAACAACCTTAGCCTGCCTCCTCCTGGCATTGCCTATCTTTCGAGTGTGCATTGATTTATGTGCCTCGCTTCGCTTGTATCTCTCTGCCACTAAATGTAAATAGCAAAAAAGTATTACAAATACGTATCTGACGTCGTTTACCTTGGTGGTCTAACCGACCAGTTTGCAATTGCAGTTTATTAGTTTTGCTATTGAATTTCAATTCATTGCATTTCTCCCACTAACCAAACAAAACCAATTCCGTATTAAATAAGCTCTGCTGAATGTGGTCATAAATGTCTCAGTTGATAAGACATATAATGAATCACAAATATATAGAAAATTTTGCTTAGTGAATTTCATTTATATTTTTCTTTAAGTCTTTTCTGAGTAAATCACTTCACTTGTCGACTTATTTTCATCTCCAAATTTTTCTTACTTTGGTTCTATAATTAACTTTACTTCTTCTTGTTACTTCTTTAGAATTTGTAGCTATTTCCTAACTAAATTTAACTAATATTTCCCATACCATTCTATTGATTTCTTGTCAAAATTCATCTAAATCTGACATGAATAACTTTTATTCACTAATTCAAAGTTTGCTTATATTTCTCAACTCATCTTTTTAATTTGTTTCCTGACAAATTTTAGCTAAATTGTTGCAGCAGCGATCAACAATCCTACTCAAATTCCATAAAGTCTCGTTTGTTCTATCGCTATTTCATTTATAATCATGTCATATATTTTATGATTTCAATTGCAATTGCTTTTGTGGAGGAGACTCCTAGTTGTGGCAGGGAACCTGGGGCTGCCAGCCTGCCTGCCTGCCTGACTCGAATTCACTTCAATTCAATTCTTTTGTTGATTTTTCTAGATTTGAAGCACTGATTGTTCGAGTTCTACAACCGGGTCCGCCCCGGCAAGGTGTGAATTGCAGTTGTTGTTGTTGTTGCTGTTGTCGTTGTTGCTGCTGTTGTTGTTGTTGCTGTTGTTACTGTTGTTGCAACCATGCCCTAAACCAATCGCTGGCTCTTTGCGTTTTGATAGACAGCTTGCCTAAAACTGTCAACGCGTTATTTTTCCCCTCTGTGTTTTATGGCGCATTTCTTTCGATTTTCAACGATTTATTTGAGTTGCTGCCGCTTTATGTTTGCACGGGTGCTGTTTATTGTTGCCGTTGTTGTTGTTGTTGTTGTTGTTGTTGGGTGTCGCCAGGTTGCGCTATCAAACAATTTATATCGCAGTTGCAACTACAGTCGTACAACACAAATACTTCATACAGAGCACATTTTGTGGTGTCTGCTGACGCTTAGATTAAGATTAGGTTGTGTGCCCCCTTTGGTTGCCGCTGGTTATTCGAGAGTCCCACAATGAATGACATATCTGTCGTTGTGGCCTGTCAATAACTGTGGTGCATGAATACATATCATAAATCCGCATATCAGCTCTGTCAATTTTAACAATTTCGTTCTCAATTTATTCAATTGCTTACTCGATTTTTCTACATCGATATTTGTGTCAGCTACATAAACACAATGTGACATTTTCTATATATATCCAGCAATATTATATATACTTGTTATATTTTAATTAATTAAGTTAATTTTGGCTTATAACTGTATTATTTGTTATTAACTTTTCGGTTTTAAAATGCTGCACACAAATGCATGTCAAACATTTCATCAATTTGCCATAAATCGCACGCCAAATCAGCTGCGTGCTTCGTGCTGCAAGTGCTTTCCCTGCCCCTTCCCAACCCCTCTAACAACCCATTGCATATTATGGCATGCGAAATTGCTTAACTATATGGAAAATTGACAAGTTTTGACGGCTGACACTGCGGTTGGCTGCCTCTCGCTCTCCCCACAAACCCCAACCTGCCCCACCAGCCATGTAATGCATGATTTGCAGCAAAAAGGAAAAAAACTGCATAGGAAAATTTAATAAAAATCTTTGCTTTTCCCCCCATTAACTGTGTGTGTGAGTGTGTGTGTGCGTGCTGCATTTTGAAGGTAAATGTGCCTTCGTTTTGGCGTAGCGTGTTTCTGCACATTTTTGTACAAATTATTTGTACGTTTTTGGCCAATTTTCGAAATAGAAAAACTTTTCCTCATCGCCGTCAGACATGAAATGACAGACAGCTGTGGGTTTATTGAACTGTGAGGCAATCGTCTAAATTGATTAGAAAATAGCGGGCAATTTGTCAACAGTTTCGTAAACGGTACATAATATTGTCTAAACATCAAGCAATTTGTACAAAAAAAAAAAAAAAACAGAGGGACGAACGGGGACAGTTGGACAGATTGAGACAGGATGCAGGACCAACCGTAGACGTAGACGTAGACGCAGTCTCAGACTCAGACGCAATGTCAAATCCATGTCTGTCAGCGAGCTCTAATGACGACGACTTTTGTGACCTGCCTGACTCGGCACACACATGAGTGTGTGTGTGTGTGTTTGTGTGACCTGCATCCTCATCGCTCTCATTTGATGTGTGTACGCTGCATTTTCCTTTGTGGCGCACAAACTGCATCCGCTTAGGCGTCCTCGAAATTGGATTTTCACAGCTGCCAGACAGAGACAAAGAACAGAATGTTTTCAATGCGTTGCAACGTTTTAACACGATTTAGTTTTTTTTTCATTGGAAACTGCATTCGTCACAGTTTTTTTTTCTCACAATTGAGCAATTTCAAGGCTCATTATTAAGCTGCCCAAAACTCGACAAGGAACACAAGGCAAAATTCGACTCGCTTCGATTTCGCCAGTCAATTCAAATATTTGCACATTTGGCATTTAGCTGCTGGCATGATTTTTGCACACGTTTTCGACACCTACAATTTGGCTGTGTATCGTTAATCTATCAGCATCGACCCCAACACCAACCTCAACCCCAATCCCAACCAACCGCAACTTCCGTTGGCCATTTTGCATCAAGTGGAGTCGTGTAATTTCCTTTGCAGCCACTAAACTGTGTGTGCGGTTGACGACAGATAAGCCGCCAAGCATCTGCTTGCAACCGCAAAATCTACTCCGACCCCCCAAAGAACCAGCTCCAGCCACATGAATAATTCGCAATGGAAACTTTGCCACAATCCTTTCATTCCCTGCAATTCAATTGCAATTCTGCCCCAAAATGGCCGACTGAAAACTTGTGCAAATGCATTGAATGATTTATTTGGTGTGATTGCCTCAAACACACGCACACACACACACACACACACACACACACAGCAGCAAACACACCCACTCGCACACACACACTCGCATCGCACATCTCTTTGGACTTGCTTGCTGAGTGTGCGAACAGTTGGCTTTTACGGTCGATAGAGGGCGCCTCTTCAGGCTTTGTGCATTTTAATTGGCCACTGTGGATGCTTTGGCCAAGTGTTTTGATTGCTTTGTCATTGCAGCTCAGGCGCACTAATCAGTGCCCCTCCTCTGCCTCCGGCTCAGCATTTATTAATTATAAATACCGTCAATTGCTCAAAGTGTTCGACAGGCTTGCCCTCTAAACGATTTAGCCAGCCTGCAATGGGGTATATTAGACCAAACACAATGGAGATTTATGTGGGAATTTGGGCTAAACTGAGAATTTGATTTAGAAAATTATCTTTAGATTTTAGTAAGTTGGCAAGTACTAATTTTAATTGCTTAGTAATCATTTTTTCATAAATGAATATATATATTAAATATAACTAATTCTTAAACTAAAAACAGTTGAACATAATTAAATAAACCTTTTTTTTTAATATATATGCAAAGTTTTTCAAAATTTATGGAAAGTTTTAATAGATTGATTATATGTAAATTACCACAAATTTGTTAGCAATAAAATTGAAGAAATATTAATAATTTTTTTTTACAAAAGAACTAAATATTATTAATACACATTTAATTGTGCCAAAAGCAAATCGTTTTTAAAGTTATGTTTATTTTGAAAGGGTATCTTGTGCGTTGCATGTGCCCCGTGCCGCTGGGGCATTTGAACTTGCTGTATGAACTATTTGCCATTGATTTCTTTTGAACGCATCAAAGTTAACATCACAGAAAGCCATTGCAGTCCATTGAAGCTGAAGTGAATTTCTCTGGCAGCGCTGAGGGCTGAGAGAGCAAAAAGCATTTCAATTGAGATTTATTGCGGCGTGTATTGGGCCAAACCAAAGGGCGAGGAGAGTATGTGGGGGATGTAGGGTATTTGTTTGTGAGGCAGGCAGTCAGGCTGGGAGGTTCTGGTGTTTTTCACTTGTTTTGCATTTGCACAACTACTTTGCAGAAACTTCACGCCCCAACAGAACCAAACAGAACAACTGAACAGAAGCTGTTCAGCTGCTGTGCCTTTAGTTAAGTTTTAGATTGAAATTTATTGTAGAGGCCCACTCTACTGCTCTCCATCTCTATCTCCCTCTCTCTCTCTCTCTCTCTCACTCTCTCGCTCTCTCTCTCTCTCTCTGTCTCTGTCTCTGTCTCCCTCTGGCTGCCTGTGGCAAAGTCAATTCCTTTGATTTGTGGCGCTTTTGCGTGCAATTTTTTAAATTGAAAATCACTGCCTGCACAATCCTTTTACATCCTGTGAGCTCAACACAAACTGCGTCCAAATGAATTCGTTTCGTTTGGTTTTCGTTTCGTTTTGGTTTTTGGTTTTTTCTTTTTTATTTTTTTGTGAAATATGCACAACGCGTATTTACTTTTATCGTGATTTATGCGCCACAATTGATATTGGGGTTAATAAATTGAAGGCTGCGCCGAGCAAGCAAAAGCAACAACAACAACAACAACAAAATGCAAACGATTCAGAATCAAAACTCAACCAAATTGAGCTCAAGTGCGTTTGCCAAGTCGTTTTTCAATATTCCATTTCTCAATTTTAAAGCTCATTTTGATGGCTGGCAATAGGCGCTAAAGGTCATTTGACTATTTAACCCTTTGTTGGGTTGATTTCTCTCTCTTGTTTTATGACCGGCCCTTGACTGACCTTGACAATTTACGGGCGGCTGACCGCGACTGGCGACTTCTAATGGATTTCTGCACAGGATGTTTGGGTTGCTCAATTCCGGTTAACCTTTTTTCTCATTGCTTGTCTTTTTCTGGTGAAACCCACAATTATTGTTTTTCAACTGCTCTATATTCAATGTGTGTGCATATTTGACATAACTCTTGCTCCCTCACTGTTCTCTACGTCTCCTTCTCTCTCTCTCTCTCTCTCTCTCTCTCTCTCTCTCTGCCACTTAAATGTCGGTTAGGGTCAGAAGAGGTGTTAAATTCGAAATTTGTGAAACAGCTGTGCAAATGCAAATGCAAATGTTGTACAAAACAAGTCAGAATGCTTTAGTCGACGGAGCTCGACTGTGAAATACCCTGCAAGCTGCTTTTGAATATTTAGAGTCTGTAAATTAAAGGAATTTTAGCTTTAACTTAAATGTTTCTTATTTTAAGTTAGCTAAATTAATCGAATTTAGTCATGAATTGCCAAATTCATAAATAACAGATTTTTAAGTCTTTTAATATTATTAACTTATACTGGACATCGATAACGATATTTATCGGTATTTGCAGAACGAGCGCAAACTTTATCTGTGCTGGGTGTGTAAAAAAATATATATTAAACTTTAAGTCTCTAATTTTTATAGTCACCAATATCCACATTTTCAAACTGGCATGGCTATATCGGCTCGACAGGTAATCCTGAAGAAGAATAGATTTATTTTAAATTATTTTATGAGTACGGAATTGCTCTTTTCTGTCTGTACACAATAAAAAAAAAGATGATTGCTTGTATTCAGTTGTCCGACTTTAATCTAATTAGTTAGCCTTAAAATCGATTCTGTATCTCTGCATATCTTCATTACTTATAGATGAAATATTTGTTAAGTTCATTCAGAAAGAATTTCTGTCACATTGAGAGTTAGTTTATTTTAGACTGTTAACTCTTGGCTAGAACACTTTTCTTACACATAAATCTCTCAGAAGTTACACCTTAAGAGTTACACACATTTTTATAATGATGATGACAATCGAAAAGTTCTCAAAACTTTAGCGTGCCACTCCCTAAACACACACCATAAATATGATTTTAATCGATTTGCATTTTTACACTTCACTCGAATATTTACCAAACCCTGAAAAACCCACACTCCTCCAGCTGCTGCTTCATCTATTCGAAAACAATGAAAAAGCAATCAAATGGCAAAAATTTTGTCGGTTTTAGGTTATTTTTTTTTTGATTTTTAGCAAAATAACTTTTGCACCCACAGAAAACACACACGCAATTTGCAAACTTTGAGAAAAAAAAGAAGTTTATTTTGAAAGAGCTGCAGAATCGGAAAAACGCATGCCAAAACAGCCAGCGACAAAATATGTGAGAATAAAAAGTTGATCACATACTTGCCTATGTATGTGTGTATATATGTATATATGTATTTCTCTATGTACTTTTTGCATGGGCGACAAAACAGCCAAACAACTTGATAAAAACAACTGACAAGCAAACTGAGTGCAAACTGCAAACAATTCGAGTTAATGTTAAAACAAGGCGCTTAACTCCCTCTCCCAAAGTAGGGGGGCGGGTAGGGGGTGGGTAATGTAGAACTTATATTGAGTGGAAAGTTTTGTGCCATTTATATAATTTTCGACTGGCATATATAGCTCGATATTTAGAGCGATAAACTGGTCCGTTTGTTGGCCCGTTGCTGGTTGTATTGCGACTTTCTTGTGACTGCGCTTTATTGTTGCTATCTGATTTGGTAACTGCATTGCGGCCCCAACGACGACCTAACCCCAACAACCCATGCCTAACCCAAGCACACCTCCCCCCCCCCCACCATTGCCTGAAACTGCTTTGGCTGTCGTCTAGTTTCTGTTTAGCAAAGTTTTGGCTTTGGCTTTGGCTTTGGCTTGGCTTTAACTTTAGCAGAGTTGTCGCTCGATTTGGCCGCTACAGTTGGTTGATTTCTCCACATACCACACGCTGCACTCTCCACTCTGCACTCTCCACTGCACTCCTTTTGCAGCAGTTGTGCTGCCCTTCCACATGTGGCATGACTGGGTGCATGTTGCACATTGTTTGCCGCCCTGCAATTGTTCCGCACAGTTGCTGCCAAGCATTTCTATTTGCTCAAAGTTTTTTCATTTCATTACATGCGCTTCGTATTTTTCTTCTATTTCATTTTTGGCCAAATGAATTGGAATTGCGAACTGGGCTAAGTGAATTTACCAATTTATATATATATAAGTATATACATTATTATATATGTGTGCTGAGTAGTCAACCGCAAGAAGGACTCACAACTAATGCAATTATTGTGCTAATTTACGATGTTGATTTGAACAAAACTGGTAGTCAAATTCTTTTTGGCATATTTATGATGTGTATTATTAATATTGCCACAGCTTGTATGCTATGCATACACTCAGAGAAAATTCAAGTACAGCCCACATAGAATTACTATTAAATATTACATCTGATTTATTGTTAATGTGATATAAATCAGTTTTAGATTTTATTTATTTAAATCGTTTTAGTTCCCTAATTAAGAGCATAAAATCTTATTTAATTATAAAGTGATTAAGATGATTTAAGATATAAAACCGTTTAGTCAGCTCATCTTTATATTTAACTGATTTAAATGTTTAACATAAGAAGAATTAATTCTAAAATTTTATTGCGATATTACAAAATCGATTTTAAAGATGGAATTTTCAGCTTTCCTCTTTGATGTTTGCATTTTATTTTATTAAATTTTTAAATGTTTGTGCTTGGTGTGAGTACATAGCTCTCTGTGTTATTTTTTTTTTTTGGGGTGCATGTTTGCATTTGTATATGAAACTTGGAACGTGGCATTTCCAATAAGTTGAGCACCCCCCTCACCCATTCGCTGCCTGTCAATTTAGCTGACAATAAATTTTAATATTGTCATCATATATAAAAATATTTTTTTTTTTGTTTGCTGCGTTACACTCGCATTTTTATCTATGCGGGTTATCGGCTCTGACATGTGTCTATCTATCTGCGGAATGCCGAAAATTACCCATCCAATAATCCAACTCTACGGATTCCAGACTAACCATAATTAGCCCTGCTTGGCTCTTTGTAAAAATATAAAAATGGTGTGAATTATTTGTTGTCTGATCTCGTCTCGTTTATTGCCCTCATTACTGGGGGAGCTGTTATATCTTAATTATTTTAATGGTTTATTATGATCCAACTGCATTTTTCCAGCTTCATTTCTCTCCTGTCTCTTTTTTATTATTATTATTTTTTTTATGGCCCATAGCTCATGGCTGTTCTTTGAGAATGTTTGCGTGCTTCACAATTATTATTTTGTTGTATTTTCGAACGTTTTGCGATAATGATAATCAGTTAATAATAAGAATATGTTATTTTAATAATGCCCAGTGCCAGTGGTGCCATAAATCGTATTGTTTATTTATGGAAAATGGGATTTGTAGTAGTGGCGCATTAATTGGTCTGTCTGACACAAAGTTGATTGTGAAATCAGCAAAAACACGCACAGAAAATGGCACGATCGGAATTTTTTTTTTATATATATTGCTTAAAGATGACATTGATAGCTATAGTTCATTTGATGCCTCGCGTTAATTGAAATTCTGACATTATTTAGCTGATCTCCGAAGCTGTTCCCTGCAATCAGTTGACTTGATCAGTTTAATGATCTTACTTAAAGTTTGCTCTCATTAAATTGCTGATCTTTGGCATCTACATCATCTACAGAACAAGTTCTTATCTAGGTGAATCGTTATTGTATATTTTAACACATTAGTCCTACGTTTATATGTGCAAACAGATATTAACTTTCAGAGCCAAACGGAAGAATCTGCATTTTTCCAATGCGCAGATTATCTGCGAGTATTATTTTTTTAATGATTATTAAAAAAAAAACATTGAATATTTAAATTTTTAAATACAATAAAATAAATGAAAATTAAATATTGTATTGAAAATGTCCATAAATACCAAAAGAAACAAATCTGACTAATTTTCAAAAATGTTTTCAATAATAAATCGTAAATTTAAATGTTTAAAAAACCATAATAAATCAAAGAAATTAACTCCAAAGATTCCTTAAAAATACATTTATTTAATTTGTGCCCCTGCTTCAATAATTGATTTACCCGTCTGCAGCTAATAGCTGATTATCTGTTGTTGATCTGGTCAACAATTTTGTATCTTGTTACTGTAAAACGATCTAAATCATTGCACACTGCGGCAAATAAAGATTGATGGGTTTTTTTTTTAAAAAAAATTCAATTCCTTTGAGAACCTAATGCTTGCTCAGCGATTTATGAGCTTTAAATTGATGGCTCATTTGTAAGCCACTGTCAATTGGCATGACTGGACTAAAGAGTCCTCCACAGCTGCTCAATTGATTTGTCAGCTGAACTGCGCAGCTCTGCTGCCACCCAGCGAGCATTATACAGGCTAAGACGAGACGGCTAAGGCTAAGACTGACTGTCTGTCTGACTGTCCCGATTTTTGAAGTGAGCTGTTTAGTTTCTTGGCCGCTGCCTTCAATGAGCATTGACAGAACGACGGGCGCATTGGCGCGCCAGTTGCCAGTTGCAAGTTGTTCTTGTTGTACCTTTTTTTTTTGCCAACATTTGACTAGTAGTAGTTAAGGCGAATTCCCCTTGGGGCCATGGAGGCAGCAAGACGTGTCGCGAGGAGAGAAACAAACAAAGCGCAGACAATCAGGCCGGCGACGATCATCGTCATCGAATGGACATGGAAGAGAAGTACAAAAAAAAATGAGGCAGGAGGCCGGCGCAGAGTACATTCCGCTATGTGTGTGTTTGTGCCACAACTGCCACCCAGTAAAATCACGATCAGCGGAGTCTGCTGACGAGCGAGATACAAAATTGTTGCTGTTGGTGACTGCGACGACAGAAGCAACACCTCTTGTTAGTTTTGTTGATCATGATCATGGGCGGCGACCCAACATCGACATCAACCGAGCGAGCCAGTCCTGAGTTGCCTGGTTTGCCCAACGGCCAAACTGATTGAGGCACGAACCAAGTTTTCGTCGCTCAATCATGATGCTGAGTTCATGTTTCACATTGCAACTCCACTGATCAAGTATTTTGTGTGTGTGGGTGTGGGTTTGTGTTGGCTAAAAGTTACTAACGTCTTTGGCCGGTCGACTCCGCTGAACAGCAAACAAAAGCATTGTAAGTTCATTAGCGGCCAGGCGCACGATTTGCTTGCTGCATGCTGCATGCTGCAAGTTGCAAGCTGCCCTTGCTTGATTCTGGCTGGCGACAATCGAAATGCATATAAACATGAGATTTTTTTTTTGCAAATGTCTGCAACATCCCGAACTGAGTTCCTAACTAGGCAAAATCACTCATAGCCACAACAACAACAGCAACAACTTGCCACATGTGGTCTTCGCCAAACCGGCTCGTACAGAGCCAACAATCATGTTCTGTTGCACGATCATCTTGGGCAGGTCTGGTCTGGTCTGGTCTGGGCTGTGGGCACCCTGCAGCTACACAGGGTGTATTGAACCGGACGACGAAGCGTCCGCAAGCCAAAAGTCAAAACGTGAGCCTGGATCACAAATGCTGGGCTTGCTAGCTGCCCATTAAACCTGCCTTGATCTTGACTGCTCTTCCGCTCCACTCTCTCTCTGTCTGTCTCACTCTCCCCATTGGTTCTTTTATCGCTCTTTTAGCAACATCAGCAGCAGCAGCGAACGACGCTAACAAGCCAAGCAACGGACGATGAAGAAGCAGAGAAGCAAAAGCAACAACTCGTTAGGAGCGCAACGGCAGAGACCCATTGCGCTGCTTGGCGGTGTTATCTGGTAACAACGTGTTACGAATTACTTTTAACAAGACCCTTAGCAGATAAAAACCTGAAAACCGGTTCGCAAACACCAGAGAGACAGAGCGCCAAAGAGAGCGAGAGAGCGAACATGGTACGTGCGCTCATTAGCAATGTTTGAGCGAGGTGAACAGTGATGAGCAGCGATGAGCAGTGCTGAGCGAAAGGGATTAGCAATTAAAGCAGTGTTTTATTTTCTTTTCTTTTTTGCGTTTAGTTTTTGTGATTATCATGCACTGATAGGTCCCCAGGCTCACTTAATGAGAGTGCAATTTTGAAGAGAGCAGCACCCTGTATGCGAAACGTGCCGCAATCAGGCTCTCAGCCACCACCAGCAGCGGACGGACAGGCGGACAGTCAGCAGGGTGCATGCTGCATGAAGGAACGCACGTTCCTTTATCGCTGGAAAATTGTCATTTCAAAATTGTCAGGCACAGGAGAGATAGAGAGCGACGAAGAGAACAAGCAACAAACAGAGCAGGCCGGGGAGAGTGAAAAACCTGAAAATATGCCAGACAATTCTGTTAGAGCAAAGAGACGGGGGGAGCGTGCAGGGTTGCTGCGAAACGCAGCACATGTGGCCATGCGACGAGTAACGTGAGTAAAGCTGTCAATCTAGTCAGATTTGTCAACACTGCAAGCCAGCATAGAGAGAGTAGGTGAAATGTGGGGGTTGACAGAATGCAAGTTCAGCGAGTGGAAAACAAAAATGCAAAAAAAAAATAAATGTGACAACTCCGAAAAAAAACGATACTAATTTCCAAGCAGATGTGCAATATAAATTTATTTATTTAATTTTGTTTATTTGATTTTACATAATTATTGCTTGGTAATAATTACTAAGCATAATATTTCGACTTGATTTTTTTTTAATTTAAAAGCAACAACTGCAAATCACTGCAGAACAATTAACACTATTCTGCTTGCCAGCATTTATCGCATGCTACTTATAAAAAGAAGAAAACAACAGAAACGGTGCATTAAGCATTGAGCACTTGCTTCTTACGCTCTTTGTTATTTTTGCGCTCCCTCTCTCTCTCTCTCTCTCTCGCCCTAACACTCACTTGGTTTGCTCTCTTGTCGCAGAGCAACAGAAGCCGCGTCGAGTCGCTCTGTTGCCTCAGTTCGTTTTCGACGATCGCAGCGTTTGGTTGTGTTCGCGTTATTTATTGTTTTTGTCGGTTCTTTGGCATTTTTTGGCGTTGATTTTTACATTAACATTGCGCGATTTCCAAACTTCAATTAATCAAATTGTGCATAAAAACGAACGAACAACTTATCTGTAAGATATATGTGTTATTGTCGTGCGAAAGCCTGAAAGAAACCCCGGCAAATGAATTTGTTATGCTGCCTGCTGCCATTGTAATAATAAACGAGATACAAATTATAAATATACAACAAATAAAAGGCTGTCATAAATTAAAAAGAAGTTAATAAAGCAGCCAGCCAAGTGGGCATCATAACAAGAAGCGTCGAAGTCAACGCCGACTTCGATGTGGTTTTTGTTGTTGCTGTTGCTGCTGGCAAAACGAGTTATGAAAATACAAATTGTATCTCAAACTATGTGCGTGTGAGTGTCTCTACAAAAAAAAAATACAACAAAAAAATTGTTAAAAGTAACACAGAAAAAAAAACAAGATTTATCGCTTGTTGCTGTTGTTGTTGTTGTTATTGGGTGATCTGTGATCGATGACGACGACAGGCGTCAACTAAAATTGGATTTTTGGCGCTACGCAAGATTGCCTCCCACCGCACACCCCCTCTCAGACCTGTCGCCTGTCTACTTGAGCCTGACACCTATCCGAATTGCGGCCGAGTGTTGTTTCGAGAGTGTATTTGTGTCGAGTGGTAGATATCTCAACAACATTTTGCCTGACTGCCGCAACATGAAATTTTAATTAAAAAATCTGTCCAAAAATAAAGTCAAATTACTGCAAAGACGAGACAGCAGCCCCCAACTGGGTGTGCGAGTGATTTGTGTGTATGTGTGTATCTAGTACATGCCACTTAATTGTATCTGCAACTGCAGCACTGTGTGGCTGTGTGAAATTGGATTAACACTCGGACAGTTGTACGGCGCTTTTTTTTTAATTACCACACTTTGGGATTATCTTAGAGCAGCAATATCCTCAGGTATGTTGTTGACAGTGAAAATGCCAGCACAAAGATACAAAAAATATATTTTAGCCAAGTTAATGCCAAGAGTCTAGCGGCTGCCAATCAGTTTGGGACACAACATTTGCAAGGTGTCAAATATTTAACAAGCGAAAGAGTAAAATTAAATTGGTCAAAGATTTGCTAATTGAAATATTAAATGTATTAATTTAAAAGCGACTTCAATTAGTTACCACACTAAAAACATATAAAAAAAAATTAAATTGAAAATAAATAAATTTAAAAATAATGTTTAATGAAATTATTGCTTTTAAAAAAGTTTTCTGTTTTAAATGATTTTAATTTGCATTAAATAATAAGTAAATTTGTATTACAATCAGCAAATCTTTAAAAATCAAGTTGTATAGAATTTGTAGTTTATTTTATTTAAAATGATTCAATATTTACTCAGCTTTGAAATATGTACTTATTAAATTAAATATTTAAAGGCTTAATGCACTTATTCGCTAGAATTTATACTTCAGAATCGAATTGACTCTTTTCTCGCTTTAGTGGGTAAACAGTTATATATTTCTGATTCGTTAATATTTTCGTTTTTTTTTTTTTTGGTTGCTGTGCATATACAACTATTTTCTTCTCTTCTTTATTTTTGGTAGCTGTTGCCTTATCTCTCTGCCCATTTTTGTTGTCTGCTGTCTGCTGTTTTGTTGCTCACCTTTCGTTTCGTTTCATTTCGATTCCGTTTAGTTTCGTTTTCCCAAAGTGCGATGGGGCTTTGTTTACCCAACAAAGAGTGAAAATTATATATATATAAAAAAAAACAAAAAATAGCGGCGGCGTCAACGATGAATTTGTTGTTATTGTTGTTGTTGGTGCTGCTGTTATTGGTTTGATGGATGGTTGTTGTTGTTGTTGTTTCGAGCATTTTCGTTTTTCGTTCGAATCAATATTGCTGTCAAAAGAGAACTAAAATCTTATCTCTGTGCGTGGCTGCCATGAACATTATTTCATTATTTGTTGTCAGAGTTGGCTACCAGACGACTACTAGTACGACAACAACAACAACAACTGCTCCACAAACTCTATGGAAACCTTACTCTCCTCAACCCAGAATTATTGGGGCCAAACCAAAACCCCAAAAAAAAAATAAGAAAAATAACTTTGGCAAGAAAAACTACAGGTTAAGACTCAAAAAACAAAAAAGAAGACTACCTGAATCAGCCTTTGCTCATTAATCTGCCAGCAAGCCGATGACTTCGATGCAGATGGAGTTCGAGATCGAGATAACGAGATAACCCATTGCATGTCAGACGACGATTTTCAAATGCTTAAAGACCAATTTTTTATTTCTACTATTTGGTTTTTTCTTGGAGATCTGCTGGAAATGGTCTTGTGATATGCGGGTCTCCTTGGCGTTGCGTGTCGTTGGCATTTGGAAAATTATAGTTTTTGTGGCCATAAATTATGCGTAACGTGACACCTTTTTCATGTTCCAATGCAACAGGTCTTGTGAGGATCGGATCGGCTCCACTCGATCTCCTCGTTGTCGTTGTCATTAAATATTTTATTTCACTTTTACGGCAAATGCACACAATTCTCTCCTCTTTTTCATTATTGGTTGACCAAGAGGAACGTTGCACACAAAATGATTTCATTAAACTTTCAGTTAAATGAAACAAAGAACAGTCGCGTTGCTTTTTTTTTATTATTTTTTAACGACAGACGCGCTCAAGGTTAGCATCTCGGCGCAAAGGAAGTGGCCAAAAGGTGTTGGCCAGTCGCAAGAAAAAGATCAATTTACATACAACAAGGACAAGAAGCAAGAGGCAAACGGCAAACTGAGACTGCCTGCTGCCTGAACGAGCAACATGGGACAACATGCGGCGCAGAGTTTTCTCTTGTTTTGTTTTCTGTTTCATTTTTTTTGCAACCCGCACGTTGCAATTCGAAATATTGCGCACTGTCACACACAAAACACACACACGCATACGCACACAGTGAACAAGGATCGAGAAACTGAGAAACTCGCTGGGGCGACTCCATGCTGTGGCAACACTCAAATGCCAGACGAGACTCTCCTTTTTGACTTTGTCATTGCTGTAGTATTTGGTCGCTTGTTGCTTTTACCGCCCGCAGATTCCGACTTCGACTGCCTCTCCTTCGTTTTGGCCTGTGGATTGGATTGGCATCGAGGAACAGGTGATCATTTAACAACAAACGTGCCTCCTTTGCTACCTGCCACAAACGATCATAAATTATGTTTTTGTTCGCTGGCTGTTTTTATTGTCGATCTTTTACTTTGGCTGTCTCTCTTGGCCCTGCCATACAAATTGTGACTCTGCCTTTGGGTATCTCCCGCTTAATTGTGCGGATTATCTCATTGAAGTTTATTTCTTTTTCATGTTCTTTTTTATTTTTGCAAATGTCTAAGAAATTTATTGACAAGCTCCTTGACACTCAGTCACTCACTAAGTCAGTTGGCCCTGTGTTGAGACAAGTTGACTTGTCACCGAGTTAAGTTGTCATTTTGGCATCCTGCTTAACATTTCTTGTGACTCCACCAAGGGGAGCTGCCACTTGAACGCTAATGTGCATACTAATGTGCCACAATTTGAGTTTTTTTTTTCTAGCTTTGCTAATTTGCATTTGCATGCGAGTGCAAATTGTGCTTTTAGAACTTTTGACTACTTTATATATGATGAAACCTGCACAACTTGATAACTTTAGTGAATCAACCATTTCAATACAAGTTTAGCAGTTTCTTTTTTAATAAAAAAACATAAAATATATCATTCATTGTAAATGTACTTTACTGCGTTGATTAAAACATAAAATTCAAATTCTTTTTAAATCAAAATTCACAATAACTCTTTTGATATTATTGAAAAAACACACACATTGACTTTAAGCATATTTTTTATAGAGTTTATGTTTTCTCATTATGATATATTTTATGTAAAATTGCCAACAAACAAACAAAACATAATTTATAATCAAAATGATTGATTATTGATTGCAAGAGAAGTTTAATCGAATTTAGGGCTACAAAATGAACAGTTTAGTGGAGGTGCTCAACTTTTACTATTTTTTTTAGAAATTCATTAAATGTAAAATCTATTGCTGAACATTTCATACAATTTGATTAATAGATTTATGCTAATAAAAATACCGTAATAGTAACCAACCATTTTGATAACTTTCTAAATATGGCAAAAATGTATTGTTTAATATGATTTATCTACAGTCAATGAGTGATTAAAAACACGGAAAATATATTATAACTTTCCAATCAAAAAAAATCAACAAGTTATAAATATTTTGTAACGGTTAAACTATGCTCCAAAACCCTTTAAAAATAGGTAAACCAAAAAAACTATTCTGAAGTTGGCTCCATAGAGTATATATATTTCTGATCGTGATCAGCACTCGAGTCGCGCCTGATTTTAAATATATATCTTGCTTGGTTGCAGAATAACTCCTAGTTCCAGATTTGTCCCAGTTCTTATTTGATTTAAAACAAGTTTAAAATTAGTCAAAGGAATCCAGCATAACTAAGAAATTATCCCTTTCGCCAACTTGTTTGCTGCAATAGTCCATTAAGTTTGCTCCCAGCCAGAATTGAAGCTGTTTGGCTTAGGAGAGGACTTCATAATTTGTAATCGAGCCAGCGCAATGCGTGGTTTCCCAGGGCATTGTTGCTCTAATTATTGGCTTCGAGGATTGTATTTTTGATGGGCTGTTGTGGGTTATTATTGACAAACAAGTCGTACTTATTATTGGGACAGCCCACCGTCAACAAGCTGACGTTGGACAACCGATCATTTGCAGTCAACCTGAAAGCGACCCTTATAATTATAAAACCATTTTCGGCCCTTGCCCCCTAACTAGCCCCTTTGCCCCTGCCACAAGACGCTGTTGTTTGAATAACATGAGCAGCCCTGCAATAACAACAAAATTAACAACAACAGCAGCATATTGATTAATTTTTACCACAAGCCCGCAGTTTGCTTTGAGCCACGAACAACAACAAGAATAATAAGTTACTAGAGAGAGAGAGGTATATAGAGTGGTCGCGACCAAATCGTCCATCAACTGGGCAAAACTGGCCAAGTCAACGTTGCCCTCTGCTGCAATTCATCACACTGAGCCCAGCTCAACTCAACTCGACTCGTCTCGTCTCAGCTTGTGTCTTGGGCCTGGTTAGTTGTGTTCTGGTTTGGCTCGTTTGCTTGATTTATTTTGCAGCTCCTTCAATTTTGGCTGGTTTGGTTTGGCTGCTTGTTCAGATTTTCATTCAGTCGCTGGCATCATTAGCCCCCGGACCTTTTGCCTTTTACGTAGCGCGGCTTACACGGATTCTTCGACGCGTTTCATATTTGGTATTTGGTATTTTGATGGCTTGCGGTTGGCGTTTTGGTTGAGGGGCAAGTCGAAATCAATTTGACATGATTGCATTGATCATAATTTTCTGGTGCCTTCAACGATTGAATTTGAATTTGTTTTATTTTCTGTTTCTGTTTTTTTTTTTTGTTCTTTTTTTTTGTTTTGGTTGCCTTTCTTTTGCTGTTTGTTTTTCCCCCTATATGAATAAATTTTGTTTTGTTTTTGTTTACTTGCCTCGCCGTCTATTAGAATGATTATTAATGAGAGAAGCCGCAGCTCGTTTGAATAGTTTCAGCAATTAGTTGTGCCACCAGAAAACACGCCACTCAAATTAAGGTTTATTTTGATGATAAATTACACCAAAAACACACACAGTGTGCGTGTTGTGTGTGTGTGTGTAATCTGCTTATGCCAACTAATTTAGAAATTGCAATGTTTTGTTTTTTTTCATAATCTTTGCTCATATTTTCGGTATTTTCAAATGTGGCTTAAATTTTTTTAAGTTTAACATTAGCTCTCAGCCCGTATTCAAATTGAACTGTTTGTTTGGCTTTGTTCAACAAAAAGGCGTCAAATTGCGTTTTAATGGCATTTGGCTAAACGCTTTTTGTTTATGTGGGCTTTTATTTATTTTGCACATATTTATTTTTTTGTCAGTTGTTGTATTTCTAAATTGATTTTTGTTTGTTTTGTTAGCTTAACAATTATTACTTTGCCTGCGCCCAGAATATAACCTTATGTGACATTTAAGTCATACATTATTAACTTAAGTAAAGATTTCTTGGAAACAAGATAGCCAACCAAACATGTTTCTCACCTTCAAATATCCATTGAATTACTTAACTCTGGCCATAATCATATTTTTTTTTGTGTTTCCATAAATACTTTATATTGTTTATCAAGGCATTTATTATGCATCGTTTTGCTTGAAGACACACACACAACAAGCTATCAATTTTTCACTATTCGTATCTGGCAGATACATCAAACTAAAAATGAAACACAAAATACCAAACACCAATAAGAACGTTGTAGTCGAATGAGCTCGACTAAGAGGTTCCCTACACTCAGCTGTTGAATGTATTCCACTTGTACTGTCAAATATCCAATCGATATTTATCGATATTAACGAAACTGTTGTAGTTATTGATAAAATTAAGTAAACTTTATTGTGCGAGGAAAACAAAAACTTACTTTTCTAAATTTCAAGTCTCTGAGATCCGCATTTTCATTAAAGGTCTGTTGATGCTGATCAATAATATATAGTTGCTCGTTACATATATTTTTACATTCATCATTATACCCATTTTAACCATTTTTAATGGCTGCAGTGTGTAACAAAAAAAAAAAACTTGTTGCTGTTGCTGCTAAATGTGTCGCCAAAGTTGTCGACATTCTCCTTTGTGTTGCCTGTGTTGTTGCTGTTGTTGCTGTTGCCGTTGTCAATAATGTTGCTGGTGTTGTTGCTGTTGCCCATTCGCTTGCCGTTCGGCAGATAAATGCCATAAAACTTAAACGACGACTACCTAAGCAACAACAACAACAGCAACAAAACACTATCTCTGGCCACAGTCTGCAGAACTGATGATGATTTATGAGCGTCAGAAATCAACTAGAAAATTATGGTAATAGAACAGCGGGGAGCTGTAGTCTGTCTTCCCCAAATACACACACACACACACACACACACACACTTACAACACTGTCCTCCTGTCCGCACCCCTTTCGAGAGATAAACAAACATAATCGACAAACACATAAGCTCTCCAAATACAACAAATACAAAAAAAAGAGAAAAAATAAATAAAACGAGGCGACGCCGTCGTTTTTTATTGAGCAATTTTAACTAGAATTTATTTTTGGTTTCTATAGAAACATTCGTGTGTGTGTGTGTGTGTGTGTGTGTGCTGGTAAACGGCAAATAAAACATATTCTAAACGTCCCAAAAATTGTTGCTATCACTCAAATATGTTGAATATGCTAATTGGCAATGCAAATATTGAGCATACGCCTAGTTGAACAATTTGCATTTAAATGAATGGGAAAAAACCGAAAGTGTCAAACCAAAGTGCCCAAACCAATCCCGTTATGATATTTTCTGGCATTTTGGGAGCAGGGCAGACAAGCTCTCTAATTCATTTAGCAGATAGTCTGGCACACAAAAAACGACCAACGACCAAAATGACACCTTGTTACGGATTTGACTTATGGTGCCTCTCCTCAATCTCTGTGTGCGTGTGTGTGGCTTTCGCTGGAAATGTTGCGACTAGGTGTTAATTCTGTTTGTTGTGCACTGCGTTCTAAAACGAACAAACAACGAAAAAAGCTAAGAAAAACACTCATTTGAATTGGGAACTAACAAGCCATGCGGGCATTTATTCTAATGGGGCAACAAAGAAAGAACAATAAAAAAAAAACTCACAAACAAGTGGAAATTTAAATGGAAAATGCCGACCAAGAAGTTGACAAAGATAAATGATTTTGATTAGGAAGGATATGTGCTGAATAAATTAGTGGAATCAAAAAACTAGTTCACTTGAACGAACCGTCATAATTATGAGTCAGTTGTAAATATTTGCGCAGGCGATAATTATTAAATATGTTTCTCTTTAATTTAATCAGTATTGCACAAGGCGCGATGCACACTTTGCTTGCCTCTTTTTGGACACAGGGCAACATTTTTATGTGCCATATACAGAAAAAGCATTTAATTAAAACAACACTGTTGGGGGGCAGCTGGCGATTCCGTTGAAATCAGTTAACAACAAAACAAAACCAGCGAGAGGATGATAAACAACAGGCAGAGTACACAGTAAAAAAGGGCATACAACAAGGCGAGTTTATATATATATATATACCGCAAGCTATATCTGTATATATATATATATATAAGTATGTCCAAGTTTAAGCAGAATTCAGCTGTGGCTGCAACAGGAGCAAGGCAATTCGAGTCGAGCCGAGTCGAGTCGAGTCGAGTCGAGAGTCAGGCATCATTAATTCTCACCCAAGTGTGCACTGCCTGCCTGCTCCACTCCTCCACTTCTCCTTGTGCTCTTGTGCTGCTCAAGATCTGTGCATATTTCCAATTAAAGCAACTTGCAACTATAATGAACTTGAAGATATCAATCTACGCGCTGTTAACCCTAAAAACCGCAGACACACAAAGTTCACTCAAAGCCAACAAAAAATTTCAACCAAATAAAAAAAAAACCAAAAAACTGTCAAGCTAATTAAAATGAAGCAGCGCACACAGAAATGAGAGAAAATGAATAAGAGTGGATGCAGCATGAGTTGTTGAGGCATGCAATATAATTCATAAAAATGAATCTCGCAGATGCACAAATATACATATATATATATATATATATATATATATATATATAAGTATATATATATATTCTTGGGTAGCTGAAAATTAATTGAAATGATGCCCGAAAATAGCTGGAATAGACACGTGTGCAAAGTACACAAATTTCATGTACTTGCTGATCTCGCTGCACATGTATCCAGCAGATACAACAGATACGCATCTCAACGCTGCATGCAACACACACACACACACATACACACTCACACACACGCACATGTTGTGTGCAAAGGAAGCGCGTTAAAACAAACAAAAACATATTTTTCTTATAAACAGACGAAACGAATCGAAACGCAACGAAATAATTTTATTTCAGGCCTCCAGGTTTCTGCTTTTTTTTTCTGTTTTTTATTTATTTTGTATTTCTATCTGTATCTGAAAATGTATCTTTTCTCTTGTTAACTCTCGCTCTCTCGCCGAAACATAATTAATTTTTGTTTGTTTAAGGTCTGCGACTGTTCGGTCTGTCTGTCTGTCTGTCTGTCTGTCAGCCTTTCCCTGTTTCAGTCTGCTTGCTTCCTGCGCATTTTATTTGGTTTTTTTTTTATTATTTGGGCCTGCTTCTTGAGCTTCATTGGAATTTCAATTGAGCCAGCTACAGATACAAGATACATATTCATGGTTTCTGCGTCGTCGTGTTGAGCATTTAAATTTATAGTCATAAATTTTCGCCAATGTCATAAATTAAACATTTGGAAACTGATACGTTTTACTCTATGTGTTTTTGCCATTCTACGTTTATGATTCGCATTTTGATTATATGCCTTTTATTGACAAAGTTGACATTCGACAGACATAAAAAATTAAACGAAAACAAAAACACAAACAAAAAACAAAACATTTTGCCATAAATTATGCGTTTAATTAATTGGCCTGCCTGCCACATGACGGCTAATGCTGTGGTTGCACAGAGTCGCCCATTTAATTAGGCAAAAGATCAGAAGATAGTCTGAAGATTCCACAATCGGAGATCTGAAATCTGAGAGCTTCCAGATTGTTGCTTGGCAGGTTGCTCAGTTTTCATAGGAAATATTTCTTTATAGAGTCACATTTGATTTCGGTTTGTTCTTTTTTTTTTTGAGTATTTCTTGGAATTTTGTTTTGTTTTGTTTGCTTTTGATTTATTTGCATCGCTTGACAGCAATGAAAATCACACCTTGCCATCTCTGATGATCATAATCTTAAACTATGCGCATAACTCGTATATCAAATGTCGCTTGGCCATTTATCTTGGCTGACTTGGCTGACTTTTTGGCCAAGTTTTCACTCTTAACTTGTTCTTTGGCCAGTGATTAATATCTGTGTTTGCCTTTGGATGGAAACTTAGAATTTGTTTGAAAATTGCTTCATTTTGGTTTTGTTTTTTAATTAAACAAAAGCGGCAACGTTTATAATTAAAAAATTGTCATTTTGTTGTCGTTTGCTTAACTTTATCAAGCTGCTCTCGATTGTTTTTTTATTGTAGTAGTTGTTGTTGTTGTTGTTGTTGTTGGTGTTGCTGGCGTTGTTCTTACACTGCAGATTACACATGGCAAATTGAGAGGGGCAAGTAGAAGGTAAATCAAAGGCGGCAATTGCCTCTTTATGTGTGCGTAGAATACAAAAGATACTATTGTTGTTGTTGTTGTTGTTGGTGGACTTATCTGCCACTTGGTTAGGCAAATCTTGCTGCACACACACACACACACACACAAGTATCTGTATTTGTATCTGAGTTGTATTTTTTTTTGTCGCTTGCTGATTAAACTTGCATTATGGCATTTACAAAGAGTGCCGTTAAAGCAAATACAACAACAAACAAGGGTCGTCTTTAATAAGAAATAAAAACAAAAAAAGTTAATTAAATTGTAAGCGTAGTTCCTACTGCTGCTGCCCAACCCTCAACCCCGCAACCTGCTCTCCTCCCAAACTCTTGGCACACGCAACTTCATCATCTGCGGCGGCGTGGCCCTTAATCCCATGGCGTGATTAAAGTAGTCCAAAGTGCTCCCACTCTCCTCTCTTTCTCTCTCTCTCTCTCTTACTTTCTTTCTCTCTTGGTGTGTCTTTCTTCTCTGTCTATTTGCCACCGCTTTGGTCCTCCTGGTTTGTTTGGTTGCTCGCCGCTGCTTTTTGAAGTGTGGCGCGTTGTCTGCCCAACTCTGGCCACAGCTACAACAATTGTCTCTTTGCCGACCCACACAAAGCCACCCCTTCCTCTTCCTCTGCCCCTCCACCATCTTCCAGTTGTTGCCAGTTATTCTGTTTGGGCCATTCATTAGCTAAATATTAACATATTTGCCTAGGCGTTGCACATAACTCAGCCCACAATTTGGGCAGCTAAGCTTGCCACAACTCTTTTTATGCCCCACTTTATGTTACAGACACTTGACTCCCCGCCCAAATCCTTCACATTCTTTGTCTTGGACTCTAAATTATGTTGCATTACTCTGAACATTCGGTTTTTTTTTGTTGTGTTGGATTTTGTGTCCATTTTATTTGCCAGTATTTTTTCACGCCATTTTCTGTTGTGCTTCCCTTTTTTTCCTGTGTCACAACATAAATCAGTTGAGCCGTGGAAAGTTTGTGGCGTTGTTCTAAATGCCAGCAGGCTTATCAATTTTAATGCTCATTTCATAATTAAGTTGTCTTGTTTTAATATTTTCTAATTAAAAATGTTTACGACCAACACAACACAAAAATTAGATTTCTTGGCCAACGATTTAAAAGTGGCCTTTTTAGGATTAAATTGAGCTCGCTGGCTTGCTTCAGCTTATCCAATATAAACTTTAGATAACTCATGCAAATTTTTGTATTTTCTTTTTGATTACAGCTGAGCTAATTTTTGCGCCCAGGCAACAAGATATAAAAAGAATAAAGCTAATAGAAAAAGCAACAACGGAATGGAAAAAATGGTAAGTTGATTGAAACACGATTAAAATATAAATATTACAATAGAGTACTTTTTCCAAGTGTAAACATTTAGCTGAAGTAGCTCTGTCTCAAAATAGTAGTCTTAATTAAAAAAAGAAATAGACTTAAAGAAAACTAAAACTGTTGCAGCACTTCTTAAGCGCTTAGCTGTGGCTTTTTGCTGTGGCAAGAATCATGACGCTTTCCAAATCTCCACTCATAATCTGTTTGTCGTGTGCAGCTGGCATTTTGGCGTGAGACATTGAAGAAGTTCGTGTCTTTGGAGTCAGAGTCCGAGAAACTTGACCCTTAGTTAGTCGAGCAACTGCCACTGCCCACCATCTGTGGCAGCTTCAATAGCGCTTAGCAAAAGAGAGAGAGAGAAAAAAACTGAATAAGAAACTGCCTGACCCTGTGCAATTGACCATGCGGCAGAGTCGTCGTCGTCAGATACTTTTCAACGCCAATTTTGCTCTTCAAAAATGTGGCATCCTGGCTGCGGCTGTGCGACTGTGCGGCTGTGGCCCTGTGTATGTGTGTGTCTGGCAACTGTTGTTGCCGTGGGCGACGCATCTTAGACGCGACTTGTTGCCCCATTGTTGCACAACGTACCTCGTCTGCTGCAGCAGCACAAAGCGACGAGAGAAACACATTTTCTGCCTGCTTTGAGTCCGAGTTGCAAACGGAGTTGTAGTCACAGTTGGAGTCTGTGCCTCAATCTGTGTCCGTGTCTCTGTCTGTTGCCTGAGTCTCTGCCTCGGCTGCCTGACGTTGAGTCTCGTGCATATCTCTTGCCACTTTAACGTTAACGAGCTGTTGACTTCTTTCTGTTCGCCGACAGCTGAGTGCAGGAGCATTCACTACTCTCTTCTCTCTGTCTCTCTCTATCTGCCTCTCTTTCCACACTCATCTTTCGTGGCATCTTCATCATTTAGCCAAGTCTGTGCTTTAATGCTGCTGCCACTTTAGATGCAAAAATATCCTTTAGCTCGGTTTTGAATTTTTTCTCTCTCTCTCTCTCGCTTTTTTTTCATTCTTTTTCGCTCTTGGCAGGCGTTTCAATCTAGTTAGCATGTTACTGCCCCTTCTAACCCCTTCTCCGTGCCTTCGCTTTTTTTTGTTGGCTCTTTTGCTAAACTTGTCTGGCCAACTGGCGCAGTTCTTCAAGTGTTCAACTTTTGCGGCTTATTCTGCTTGCCAGCGATATGCTATCGAAATGTTTTCGTAATTAAACATGAAAATATATTTCCATAAATGCAAAACTGATCTTACTCGCTGCCAATGCGCACTGATGTGTTGCCTTGTTTACAAAACTTTACACTACAACCAAATACCGAAGTACAATAACTAATTAAATATGCCAAACATGCCGCGCAATCGATTCTGAGTACAAAAATTACAAAAATTAAAAAAGAACAAAAACTACATTAAAAAACTCTCAGCATGTGGCGCTGCCATGATCCGCTGGCAGACATTTAAATTTACTGTTAATTGAATTATAATTGTGTGCCGCTCTACCCCCCTTTCAGACTCTACACTCCCCTCCCCACAATGCTGTTGGCCTGGCTTTGTTAAAATTGATCACGAACCATGTCGAACAGTCAATCAATGCTCAACATTTTATTTCCATATTTTCGTTATCCCATTGTCTATTTTCAATTGTTTATTGTGTATTTGTTTATGCACCCAAAATGGGCTCGGCGCTTAATTAGAATGAGGCAGGCAAAAAAGGGGCGAGGCACCAGAAAAGCTGTGGAAAATGCGCTGCCAACGAAGCTTTTAATTAATAAGCTAAACAGCTTTTTTGTAGCTTTGAGCTGAATTCACTGCAAAGAGCTTTTTCAACAGAATTCTGAGAAGAGTTTTAAATTTGTGGATCTTGCGTCGGTTCGTGAACATGTTTGATTTATTGGTTAAATTTTAATTCCTATTAAAAAAAAACATGTGCACATATTTTTTTCCTTGAATTGAACATTAATAATCGAAATTTTTTTAAGTGACAACTGTAAATTATTAAAGCCTGAAGTTTTTTCTCTGAATGCTTTTGCCTTTGTATCTTTTTAGATAAGCTTTTTAGTATGCTATTTAAAACTTCATTTTGGTTTGGTATATAGGCTTTCAGGCTAACCACATCATAATAATAATCATTAATTAGATTCACATGCGTTCTGCAATTAAATTGGACTGTTTTGGGTTAGTTGCTTGTATAATTTTTGGTGTTTTCTCTGTTATTTGGGGCAATCTCACCAAAAGTCGCCACACAATGTTTCCCACGAGATGCAAATTTAGCATAGAATCAACTGCTGTCTCTCAGTCATGTTGCCCACATTGCCATTACATCATTTAATGGCCTAAACGACATCTGGTGCGCCCATTACCTGACATTAATTGACAATGTGCGACGGCAGTAAAAACACGGCACAGCTAACTTTATGGCTAATATAAAAAAGTGTCGAAAGTTGCCAAAGAGTCAGGGCACTGAGATGTCGCATAAAACGTTGCCACAACAAGTTCCTTCAGCCAATGCGCCAAGAAGGCATCAACAAAAAAAAAAATATATATATATATATATGTATACGAATTTATGTACATCTGAACGAGCCAAGATTCGCTGAGGCAGCTATCGAATTGCCAAATTACTTAGCGATGAGCATGTGGCAAGTTGCCATAAAAACTGTCGCCGATTTGTATAGTCTGCTTTCTGGGCTAATGAAAAAAAGTGGCGTCAGTGCTAAACTAGGGTTAGACATATATAGAAAAAAAAAAAAGTGGAATACTCTTACAAAGTGACTGACAAATGAGAGCGTCAATAACATTAAACAAAGAACATTAAACAAAGAAATTTAAGTTTTATTGAATAAAGATGATTAGTTGAACACATTAAAAAATGAGTAAAAAAGGTATACACATATTGTGCAAAAGTATGTGACAGACATCATTTCCATATATATAATAAATTATATTAATATGTATAAATTATATAACATTATCAAAAGAGTCTAGTCAATAAAGCCAAGTCCGCGTACCTTCAAAACTAAAATAAATAGAGACTTAGATATATATATGTTCTCGTATGGTAGTCAAAACTGATCAACAACTGCGCGTTTGTCAATATATATCGATTCCAGATGGCAGCTTTAATTTCAAAGGGAGAGTATATATAATATACAATGATAATAAATAATAAAATAGAAACAGTCAAGTTTTAGTCCAAAAATAATTCTCATATTGATCTCATTACTGTCAGCATATCTGCTTCGCACCTTATAAAAGAGAACACTTTCACACATGCTTACATTTGGGTGTGCAATAAAAGTGAAATACATTTAACAATCAGGTGCAGAGTATATCGCAGTCAAGCTCACTCGACCACAACATTCTTACTTGTTTGCTCATGCCTAAATTTAGAAGAACAATTTGCTGTCAAAATTTCATGCAAATGCACAGATGTCTGTCAAGGATCAATACTTTCATACCTTTGGCTGCTTGGAGGCGAGTCAATTGAAACGTTTCGATGGCGTCAATGTAAACAAAAGTGGCCCAAAGTATGAGAGTCGAAGAAGTTCGAGCGTTTGAGGCACGCACCAAAACTGCCCCAAGACAATGAGAAAGGAGGGGGTTGGCTGTTGGCTGTTGGCTGTTCAGCTGGATGAACTAAGAGTCAAACCACCCGTCGTGCATCATCAGGCCAAGAGGCAACCAAACCCAGCATCCAGCATCCCTTGGTGCTGTTTCCGCTGAGCGATTTGCTGATTGCTTTGCCTGTTGAAATGCGCTTGAAAAAACAAACCGAAACTCAAGGAAAACGCATAAATTATTTGCAGCATGGGGCCAAGAGTGTGGGCAGCAGCCTGGTTGTGGAGGGGGGTGGGGGGGGGCCGGTTGGGTAAATTAAGGTGACCATATGTGGCCGCAGGGCAGGCGTAAATCTCCAACCCCTCCACTCCCCTCCCCTGCGTCGTTGAGCAGCGAAGTGAAGCAAGAAAAACAGTACATAAAATCAACAAACAGCCATGAAAAAGATGCTGGGATGCGAGAAAAAAAACAACAAGAAAAACAAGAACAAAAACAACATTTGAAATGCCAGGGAAATGGAATTCTTTCATTTGGGCGCGTTTTGCTTGCGTGTTTCAAATAAACTTCCAAATGCATAAATAGTTTACAACAATAACAAGAGCAAGAATAACAGGAACAAGTGCGTTGATTGCAGGCAGTCTTCTGCCTCGTCTGCAACATATCTTTCTCCCACTCTCTCTCTCTCCCACTCTCTCTCTCTCTTTCTCTTCAAATGTTGCAGTTGCAGCTGGCGCGTGGGCTGAGTCTATTTGTGGATGCTGCTGTTGCTGCTGATGCCAAGAGTTCATTGCATTTGCCAGTGAGATCGTCTATATGCTTAAGATCTGCTCATATCAAACACCCACTCAACCCAGGCCCCCCGCCCCACTTTTTGCATTTTGGGCTGCTCATTTAATGCATCGATGGAGCAGGGCACGTCTGGCCCTGGCCATTTGGCAAATTGGCACAGCTACTTGGTAAAGACCAAGTGAATGCTTAATCAAAGTTTTTACAAGCGCAATCGGAAATGCGTTCAAATTGTTGTTGAAACTTTTGGCAAAATATTTTCCAGCAAAATTCTTCTCTTTTCTTCACTTAAATTTTTGATTTCCTGTTCTTTCTTTCCTTGCTTATAATTAGTTATCAATTGCAATCGATAAGCGGCAGTGCAAATTATCGATATACCTTTGATAACACGTTGTTCGACTGCAAAATTGTTACATCCATTTTATTTACACAATTCTTCTCCAGA
The DNA here is from genome assembly GCA_035042405.1 of Drosophila demipolita. Lineage (NCBI taxonomy): Eukaryota > Metazoa > Arthropoda > Insecta > Diptera > Drosophilidae > Drosophila > Drosophila demipolita. Next base: position 3,141,750 of record JAWNLI010000179.1, read on the forward strand.
CAACACTTTTGGCTTGCAGATTTTTTGCAAATCAAGTTTTTCCCCCTCTTTTTCAATATTTGACTTTCTGCCTTGATTTCAATTAGCATATTCTTAAGCCAGTCTTTGGGCTGTCTGGCCAGAAACTGGCTGGCTGAGTTTACAATGTACTCGAAAGTAATTTCATACATAAAATTGTCGACGCAACTTCAGCTGCAACTGAGTCGCGGCAGGAGTTTTCTTTTTCTCCATTTTTTTTTTTTTGTTGTAGTGTCTGCTGAAGAACCTGCGCATAATTTTTTTGATTGACAAGCGCCCAACGAACGTTGTTGGTTAGTTGGTTGGTTGACAACAACAAAATATGTAAAAACATATAAAAATAGAAGCAGGCTGGCAGAGCAGGCAGGGCAGGGCAGGGCAGGGCAGGCATGCAAGGTAGAGCTCGAAAAGTATAGTTTCCATATGCCCATTAGCATTTCTGCCACATATGGCTGGCAAATGGAGGAACCCAGAGACAGGCAAGAGACAACGAACGAACACAATGCATCTACATCCACATCCAACATCTACCATCCAGCAATGGGCTAACGGACGTACTACGTTTTTTATACATGTTTTTCGTAGGCGTAACATGTGTGGCATAAACAAAGGCCATCCATGCAACAGCAGATACAACATATGCATATGTGGCAGAGGCAAAACAGGCAAATACAGCGATACAGGAAGGCGTGAAACTGTTGATAGCACCCAACACTTCGACTAGCCTCTAATGCACTTCTTGCTTTCTTTCCAATTTGTATTTTTATTTTTTTTTTATGGCATGCAATTAAATATTTACGATGCTACATCGCCAAATAGGCAAGTCACAATTTCAACAAGACAATTTCTAACGGACACAAAAATCTCGCCCACTAAAATGTTTATATCTATATCAAAATTTGCTACAATGTAAATAGGAATGTATTAAGTCGAAGAATTCCCATAATCTTTAACATATTATTATTTTCAGTTTAAGATTGAATACCTTGAAAATCGATGAAAAACAAGCATACAAAAAAAATGAAAGCCACATCAAATATGAAATGATAACGCAAGAAAAAAGAAACCAAAAATTCAAAGCTTATCAATAAAATTCACAGCTTGGTTGACCCTGTGCACTGTGTCTTTGCTGGGTCTTCAGTTTATTTTCTAAACTGACAGCTCTGTGATATGAAAGTCAATTCGAGTTGGACATTTGAGTATTAAGTTTGGGGTTTCAATTTCGAGTTCAGTTTCCTAGTGCCAGTTTTGTCCTCTTCACTTTCCCAAATAGAAAATGCCATGCGGCATTTTCACTTTGAAAAACAACAAAAAAAAAATAAAAATATCGCGTCGAGCGATAAGCAAGCGATTTATTTATGATTTTGTTCAATTTGTGGCTGCTGTTGCTGCTTTCATAAATTTAAATTTTTCTGTTTTCTGTTTTTGTTGTGGGCAACCGCTTCAATTAAGCAATTGTTATAAATTCGATTTTGTGACGCGACCATATCGGATACACTTGATATTGATTGATATATGGATGTGTGTAAGCTCTTATCGATAAGATTGCAACTGCTAGGGGAAAACACTGCTTCAAATACTCCCTAGCCATATGTATATATATATATATATAAACATATGTATATCTTTCTTGCTGACCAAGTCAAACTTGAGAAGCACGCATGCAAATTATTGCTATGGGCAATTTGGCCATTAGTCACAGCTTCATAAATTATAAACAATATGCCTCATTGAAATTCCTCTCTCCATCTCTTTCTTTGTCTCACTCTCTCTCTCTATCCCTCTCTCCAGTCAAAGCACACTCGAGCAGAAAAGAGGGGTGTGGCTAGAGACCCAAGCGACTCGAAGTCAAAATTTATATGCATGATAGAAGAATAATTTGTGGTAATTTTGTGTTTTTTTTTGGTAATTTGTTAGCGTTCATTGGTTATGCATTTTTGTGTGTTTCGTCTAAAATTTATAACACACGCAAGGTGCTAAATTATGCAAAATATTGTGAAAGATTTATAAACAGAAAGTGTTTAGCTATTTCTACGAAACAAATTGGATTTAACTCTTGAAATATGTATAAATATATATAGATATATATATATATATATAAATATATACTTAATAGCCTGCATTTGAAAACTGAAACGAAATTTACGCAACTAATTGATTTAGATATTTATTTAAGATTTTTAATAGAAAGTCAAGAGATATACACAAGCACACACACACACACAAACACAGACACACAGCTAAGCAAAACAAACGCAACAAAAACAATAGGAATGCCATTAAAAGCCATTAACTGAAAACTTAAACGCATGCCAGAGACAGCCATAGAGAAGCGGTTGGTGGGTGGGGGGGGGGGGTGGGAGCAGGGGCGCAATGATGAGGCGGGGTGAGTGGGGTGCAAGGCAAAGGGCGGCTGATGGTGGTTGGGTTTGGGGTTTGAAATAATGGGAAACCAGCGAAGACGACAGCGACGTGCGGACGAATAGGGACTGTGGGAGAGCTGGGTGATCGGGTCAGGGGGGAGGTGAGCCGCGTGTTTATCGCTCGACGTTGGGTCGCACGCATGCCAACAAATAAACCACGCTAGAAATGCCATTAAATACAAGAATATAATACAAAGCAGACCGATGAAACAGCAGCAGCAACAGCAACAACAACAGCAACAACAGCAACAAAAACAGGCAGCAAAACATATAAAAATCAATGCCAGGAAGCCAACAGCCCAACACACAAAACAGTTGAAGCAGATTTGGCCACAGGGCGTATGCGTAATGTAAGAAAGAAATAAAGAAGAAGCAGCCAGCGACTAGCTGATGGAATATGTATATATATTATTATATAATATTATGTGCGTATGTTTTTGCCGCATTTTCAAAGAACAACGGCGACAAATTTATAGCATTGAAACACAAACCAGACATTGAGACGCGTCCAATATTTCGAATAGAGAAAACAGGAGAACTCAGCTAAAATAGCCAGAATTCAAAGTCAAGCTGCAATTATTGCTAAACAAATAAATACAAATTTGTTGACTACTAAAGCTTATTATTTACGAGCCACATCAAAATATTTAGCATTCAAATTGTTTGCATTGCTTTCTCAAATGCATAAACTAAATTGAGTAGCAGCAGCAGCAGCATTGTTGCAGCAACATGCTACAAACAACATTGTTGATTTCTACTAAACAAATACACAAACAAATAGAAATTAAACTCATAGCAAATAAACAAGGTTTTTTGAAAATAACTTTAGGAAGTTATAAAACTTTTTAATTCTTTTTTTTTTGTTTGGCCCTAAGATTTTTTTAAGCATTTTGCGCCATTTAAAAAATGACTAAGTTAGTTAAGGCTTGAGTTGTGCTTATCTACCTGGCCAGATGAAGCTAGTTGGAGCTCAAAACCAGCAATTAAGAGCACTACAGGAGCAGCGATAGGACACAGCGAGAGTGATGAAGGGGGAGAGGGATATATATATATATAGGTAAACTTCCCTCTTGACAGACCATTAATTATCCATGTCAGCGACATTTTGTCACATAGACGACGACAACGGCAATGATGAATAATACCAACAACATCAACAACAACAAAGCTGATGATAATGATGACGACAACAACATCCTGGCAATGCATATAAAAACCTATACACAAACATATACACATTCCTATGTGTGTGCGTGTGTGTGTGTGTGTGTCTGTGTGTGTATTTCACTTAATTTCCACATAGACATTAATTAATACGTGTAAAAGCGAGACGCGACAACAAATGGTACTAAAAATGCTTGTGCGAACGAGCAGAAATTAAAACCGCACCTGGACCTCAACCTGAACATGAACCTGCAAGCTTGTGGCATCCACGTTAAATTGTCAACACCCAACACACACACTCAAAGAGGCATCTATGTTGTAGTAGCCTGATAGTTGCAGGCATCATTTGTGTTGCCACAGGTCGTTTGTTTGACGCATTCAAATGGCCATAAAAATCGTGTTTATTGCACAGAATATTCTGTAAAAACAAGATTCAGTCTATGTCAATGTCAGATTCTAATCACTTTGGACTTGGACATTTTTCGATTTTTTAAATACACACACACACACACACACACACACACACCGTAAATGAACCGCAGACCGTCATCAGCTGTTGCTCTTCGCTGCTATTTCAATTACAATTTCCACAACAACAGCAGTAGCGAGAAATACTCGTAAACATCAAAATTGATAGGGTTTCACTGCATTTACGATCCAAATAGGATGCAACAACAATATTAGCCATAAAACGCAGTCGATTATTAAACGCCATAAATGTAAATCATGCAAGCAGACAAATAACCGCCTCTTAAAATGGCAATAAACTTTTTTTTCGTTCTCTCTTGAATATATAATAATAATAATCATAAAAAAATAAAAATAAAAAAGTAACTCATGAAATTTCGAAATGACGAATAAAACCAAATTGATCGTCATAAAATAATTTTAAACAACTCAGGGGAAATAATAAATCATTATATATATATATTTTAATGTATGTTTGTTAGTGCCTGAGTTTTATTGCATAATTTAGTTATTAATCGAAATTGCGTAAATAGCTGTCAGCACAATTATTTTCTCAATATTGTAAGCATTGTTTAGTCACAGCAATTTCATGCACTTCCGCAGCTTGGCTGCCTCACAAACCCACTCAAAAGGTCATCAAATTTTGGTTTTATGTTGCCACTCCTCTAATTTACGACACCAACACCTAACTTGACGCCTGGTGGCAGCATAAAAACATAAAAACCAACTCGTTCCTTCATTGCAAACCGGACTTCCTCCGGCGGCAAGTTAATTTCTGGTTGTCTTTCATTTATTTCTTTTTTCTTTGCTTTTACAGCGTTTGACAAAAGTGCAGAAAATGCGGCAAAGGCAATTCACTTTTAATTGTTTCTCTTGTGTCTTCGTATTGCTCACCCTTTGGGTAAAATGCATATGGGGCTGGGAGGCTGGCCAACTGTCAAAATAAAACGCTTGCTCATCCAGCAACGTTTCCAAATGAAAAATAAATCTGTCGAGGGCCAGAGCGAAAAGTTAAATGTGGAGTGGGTGGAGGGGGTGGAGGGTAGTGATGAGAGGGGTAGGGGAACACCCACATGTTTTGCCTTTTTAGCGACACTTGACACTCTTTTGTGTTTAGTCAACCAGCCGAAGTTTCCACATCCCTTTGCTTATGAGCAACCCTAAAGGACCGCACCTCCCTCAGCGCCCTGCGTACCCCGCCTCACAGATTGCAGGCGTTGCAGCTGCACTCGTTTCGTTATTAGCAAAATTTGCTGCTGTTGCTGTTGCTGCCTTTTGCCAAGACAACATCAGAGGCAAAGAGAGAAATCGGAAATTTAATTTTATTTTCATGTTATTTTTGCTGCCCCGCCTGCCCCGCTTTGAGCGTTCTGCGTCCTGCAGTCGTCAGCAACCCAGCACCAAATTCAGTCCGAAAAGCGACTCTCAACGCCTGTCACTTTGTCCTTTTTTCTGCGGTGTCATTTAGCCCCCGAACACACTCGCAAAAAATGTAATAATAGAAAACACTCGCTCACAACTCAAACGAAAGTGGAACGACAGCAATACCAAAATCAACCCCTCCAGCAGCAGAGCTTCTTGCTCCAGTAAGGGTAAAACAAAAAAACAGCGAAATTTGTGTCGCATTTGCGTGTTTCATACAAAAAAAAGAAACATTGCAAATCGCTTAAAGTTGTATTTCGCTGATGTTTTCAATGTTTAACTGTAATTTATGCATTTGCCCTGCTCCATTGCATAATTTATCTTCACCACAAAAGCCTCAAATGCGATCCCCAGAGAGAAACAAAGAGAAAAAGGACTTGCAATTATCATAAACAGCAAAGGCAAAGCTCAATAGAGTTAACGGTAATGATAAATATTGAAAGAAAGCTCGCCCTGTAGCGAGAGAGAGAGGGAGAGAAATCCTTCTGTCTACTAAATTAATTTTTAATTGTGACGCGCAACAACAACAACAACAACGGCAACAATTACAACGGCAACTATGATGCCAAAGCGCATTTAGCGATAGCCAGCGTGGCCGTCGCTTTGCCGTCAGGGGGCGCCACATTCAAACAAACGCACTCTGAATTTGTATGCATCAGCACAAAGCAACAAAAGCAAGCGGCTAAAAAAAAACATCAAAGCCCAAATGGGAGCCTGGCAAGGAGCCAGCCACTCCAAAATGCAAAAACTCTAACGAAACTCGTCGAAATTCTGTTGCACCTAAAAAACCAAACACACACACACACACAAAAAGCATGCCAACCAAAGCGTATCCTGGCGCCCTCTGGTGGCGGCAGCAGCAGTAGCAACCCGTGCGCTTAACAAAAAATGCGCATTTAAATGTCAATGATTTTAATGGGCGGACGCGTAAAAGTCTTGAGCCAGTTTTGTTTATTACATTGTCGTTGAGCCAAAGCTGAAGAGCTGAAACACAGCGACAGGCAAATCCCCTTGCGAGGCTCGCGCTCCCAAAGGACTCGCTGCCTCTCTCACTCAATGTGGCAGTTGCTCTCTCTGTGTGTGTGTTTCTCCTTTTTTTCTCTTTTTTTTGTATTTCTTCTGCGTTTTGTAAGGTCATGGAACTTGTCTGCATTGACTTTGTGGCTGCCGCGTGCGAGTGAGTTGGCAGGCACAGGTCGACTGGCGGCTAAAGTTTTTCAGCTTTCCTTTGCCACCCCCTCGACTTGACTCGTCAAACTGTTTTCATTTTGCGGCGCGCTACGCGCTTTTTGATGCCGCCGACGACAACAGCAACAACAACAACAACAACAGGTCAAACAGTTCACCTACGACCGCCTTCCCACGCGGCAGCCCTCTTGCCCCCCATCAAATGATGCAGCTGCTACCAGCTACACTTTTGTTCATTTTGGCTGCGACTTTTTCAATTGATTTTCGCGGTTTTCCCAGTGCACCCAAGCCAAGGCCAACTCCGGCTATTTTTTCGACTCGTATTTCCTTTTTGCTTGTCTTGGTACTGTTGCACCTGTGCCCTGTGAAGTTACTGCTGCTTCTGCTGCTTCGGCTGCTGCTGCTGCTCCTGCCACTGCCGCTGCCACTGCTACTGCTGCTTCAACGCTTCTTTGTGTTCAACGTTCCATAGAAAAGTTTAAGTGCTCTGTGGTTGCCAAGTTTTTCCGTTTCATGCCATTCCATTTCGTTCCATTTTCCATTTTCCTCAAGCACTCATTGAGGCAATCGTTTTGTTCGAAGGCCCCTGTTTTTTTTTCTTGCTTTGATTGATTGCCTCCATTTGGGGCGAACGATAACTTATCGCTTAACGTGGGTTGTCTATGAATAGATGCACCAACTATAGTTGATGTCCTCGATTGTTGTTTAATTTGCTTATAAGTCGCTTTATCAATTTATCTCTTTGAAGTTGCAGCAGCTTGTTTATCGGTTTAGCATGTTTTCCGATAATCTACTTCTCGAGATCCTGCTTTAGTTAGTAGATTAAGCTGATTACTTCGGAGAATAGTTAATGAAGAATTTACATTTTGAGAACATGCACTGATCAAAGATCGTAGTTTGGAGCTGAGAGCTGTTAAGAAGAACCTGCAAGTCATTAACCAAGAATTTAACTTTTCATATTTAAAGTTAAATGCTTGCCATTTTGTTGACACTTTGCAACATTAAAAACGCATTTACACATGGACGAGTGACGACTGTACCCAATACATAAAAGGCAAATATCTTTTGCTACCTGTCTGTCTCTCTGTCCGTCTGTTTGTCTGTGTGTCAGTCTGTCCATTCGCTTCCCAGCTTGTATGTTTGTTTGTTTGCTACTTGTTCTGCGCTGACTGCGCCTGCGCCTTGTTTGTTTAATTAAAGCAGTCAAGTTGCAGTTGTCGCCTGTTGTCGCCTGGCCTGGCTACCAACTTTGGTAACAGCTTCCGCCGTCTGCATTGCTGATGCTGTTGCTGATGTCTTTTAGCCTTGTCTTCCTGGCGTTGTTGGCCTCTTTGCTGCATTGAAGCGCAGCCATTCACCAATTTCGAATCGCTTTGCCAAGGCACGCACTCAAAGCACGCACTCGGCCGCAATCTGGCCAGCGATCACTCCCCACTCTCCCTCTCTCTCTCTCTCTCTCTCTCTCTGCTGCAATCTCTGTCTCTCTCTCTCCATCAAGTCTTGGGTAAATATGGTCAGCTTGTTGCCGCCGGCTCGTCGAGAACTTGTGCAAACATCGTTGAGACTTGTTGGCATCGTGATTTTGTATAAAATTCTAGAAAACCCAACAATCTTCTTGTGCTGCATGATTTGCAAAATGAATGCAGTGCCGGGGCAAGACCAAGAGGCTTGAGGCTTAGTTTAGCCCATGTTGGTAATAATTTGTTAGTTTGTAACGAGCTTCGTCGACTCGCACGCTTGTTAACAATTAAATAAACAATATGAATCGCAGTTTTTCGCTGCAGAAACAAGCAAATCACTAAATAAACATGCCACATGCCCAAACAAACGATATCGTCGGACAAATGGACGAATGCTCGAATCGACTAAATGACGGAGTGGCGATCGGGTCTAACACAAACAGAAAACACACACACGCACACACACTCACACACACTCACACACGCACACGCACACACACATTATTTAGCTACCACTCTTGCCATGGACCTCAACACAAGCACTTGAGACATTTGTTGTCTCCTATTTCTCGCTGCCTCTCTTCCCCTCTCTCTCTCTCTCTCTCTCTCTCTGTCTCTATTAAAAGCAATATTTATGCACATTTTCTCTCTTTGGCTGCGAATGAGGCACGTTTGCTATTATTTCCAATCCATTTCCCATGAGCACATGCAACACACACAACACACACACACACACACACAACAAGTCCAGTCAAGTAGTGCGAGTACTTATTGCTCGGGTTTGGGTTTTGGCTTTGGTAAGCAATCTATGGCTAGGCACAAAACCAATGTTTGCCTTCTATATGCCACTTGATACTGTGGCAGGCACTAATAAAAACAACAACAACAACAACAAGAACAGCGGCAGCCATATTAAGGGCATTCTGGCTGCTGCTGTTGTTGTTTTTAGGCCATCCCATAGAAATGTGTTTTCATACCTTGAATTGGAACTACGTCGAGTACATTTTTGTTTTTTACCCATGCTGCGTTTGCCTGTTTCATTATGGAGTTGGTCATGTTTTCTATTTAAATGGGTGAAGTGCCTGCATCCGTACATATGCCAATCGTATTTAGTTCATGTTGTGAAATGCCATCAATATATGAATACAACTTCAATGATATTTGAACAACTCTAAAAGTTATCAATAGCTCAACTTATTGCATTAATTCACACGCCCACATTTGCTATATTGAATTTCAAGAGTTTTACTTTACCATTTGACATCACTTGTCATTTCGTCCATTTTGGCAGCGTTATTTACTTAATTATTCTAAAGTGCTGCGCAAACACTTTTATACGATAAACAAAAACCCCCTCGAAAAAAAAACAGAAAACAAAAATTGAATTTCGCTGCTGGGGGTTGACATGCAGCACAAATGTTATTAATTAAAATGTCATTCATTTAAAAAGCAGCAAAGAGAAAACAACAAAGGCAGAGAAAGGACTTACAGGACATATTTGCAGCTGTTGTTGACAGCTTTTTAAAGAATTTTTCCAACACGAAAATTCGCTTGTTTTTGGACCACACGCAGCTGCTGCTGCTGTTGCTGCTGCTGTTGCAGGAGCTGCCCACAAAAGCCACAAATATGTATGTTATTTGACACTTGCTACTTTGCTGCTTGCTGCTTGCTGCTTGAGCATCTCTGCTGGAAGCTGAAGCTGCAACTGATGCTGTAGCTGCTTAAACGCCCTTCACTTTTGCCCCCACCCCCTCCCCCCCCCACAACAACTTGTCCAGCTGTCAATTTTCGCCTCAGTTCTCAGGTTTTTTTTTTTTTTTTGCTGGCCACGTTTGTTTTTGTTGTGTGATGACCACAGAATGTTGGCATCGACATTGATATCCATCCAGAGCTGACACAGTTTACAAAGCTCTCTCTCACGTCAGGTGGCAAAGAACGCCTGCCACAGCGGACACGCAACGTTGCCCCCAAAACATCTATCTGGGTGGCAGCTGTGCAGCACTTTAAGACTCCTCGTTTGTCTTTTGAGTGTTGTGTCGTTGGTGTCGCCTCGTCAAGTGAGCAATTGTCTTGAATTAATTTCTGCTTCATCAGACACAACCTATTTTCACATTTTATACAATTTTCACACCCTTTATTTTGGGGACGAGTAAACACTTTGATCAACGCAGACCATCGAGCAGCTTCCATTGCTTCGGCGACCAGCAGACGCCGTCAAATTTAATAAAAATCAGTGATTTTGATTGATGCGCCTCTTGGTCAGCAGTCAGCAGTCAGCACTTTCCAGTGACCAGTGCCCAATGCCCAATTCCCATCGGCTAGCGTCAGCAAATATTGGCGGAAAGGGTGGACATGGTGACATTTTGATGTCGTCCAAGTGTCGCTCCAATTGAAACAAATGAAGCATCAGCGACACGAAACAGGAAAGAGCAGTTCCAACTTGTCAACTTGCCTCGTCAGCAATACTCAAATTTGTATTTATAGCATTACCAAAACCAATTTATTTTCATATCAACTTCAGCATTTGTCGGCAGTCAATTGTTAGAGCTGCTTACGCAAAGTTCAATTTAGAATAGCTGAAAAAGAATATTTATTACTGCTTCTTCATATTTATTCTCAACTAATTTTTATTTCCCAATTTTCTATTTACAGCTCAAACATGCCGTTTGTCCAGCGTTGACAATTTGACGCTGAATTGTCCAAATAGCGAACAAATCCTCGAAGCATTTCGGCCAGCTCCAAACGCTTTCGATAGTGAAAAGGAGCGCAACAGAGAACGGGAGAGCAGAGCTACTCTAAAGGAAAGAGAGAGCGAGAGAGCTCAATATACACATACAAAAGCTAACAGCTACGCACAAAATGAAGCACAACGAAATGAGTCTGGCAACGCCAGCAGCTTTTAGCAGCAGATTATTGCTGTTGGCAATGCTGCTGCTCGTCAGCCAGTGCTACGTTCGGGCGGACAATCCACAGCATATGACGGACAACGGAGGAGGCGGTCACATGGGCATGGGTATGGGCATGGGCATGGGCTCGCACTCGATGGAGGTGAGCCCGGCACCGGGCTACGGTGTGCCAGCCATACCCAAAGATCCCAATTCGCGTTGCGAGGAAATCACGATACCAATGTGCCGGGGCATTGGCTACAACATGACCTCCTTTCCCAACGAAATGAATCACGAGACCCAGGACGAGGCGGGCCTCGAAGTGCATCAATTCTGGCCGCTTGTCGAGATCAAATGTTCGCCGGACCTCAAGTTCTTTTTGTGCAGCATGTACACACCGATTTGCCTGGAGGATTACCACAAGCCGTTGCCCGTCTGCCGCAGCGTCTGCGAACGAGCCCGTTCCGGCTGTGCACCGATCATGCAACAGTATAGCTTCGACTGGCCGGAACGCATGGCCTGCGAGCATTTGCCGCTGCACGGTGATCCCGACAATCTGTGCATGGAGCAGCCATCATATACGGAAGCTGGTAGCGGCACTGGCGGTGGAAGTGGCAGTGGTGGCAGCTCTGGTGCTGGTTCGGGAGGCAAACGGAAGCAGAGCGGCTCTGGTGGCGGATCCGGTGGCTCGGGCGCAACTGCGACCAAGTGCAAGGGAAAGAATTCAAAAAACTGCCAAAATTCCCTAGGAGAAAAGGCAAACGGAAAGGAGTGCAGCTGCTCGTGCCGTTCTCCGCTGATCGTCCTGGGGAAGGAGCAGCTAATGCAGCAGTCGCCCATGATGCACCATCACTGGTACATGAATCTAACTGTGCAAAGGATCGCCGGCGTACAAAATTGCGCCATCCCATGCAAGGGGCCGTTCTTCACGAACGACGAAAAGGACTTCGCCGGCCTGTGGATCGCCCTGTGGTCGGGTCTGTGCTTCTGCAGCACTCTCATGACCCTAACCACATTCATCATCGACACCGAAAGATTTAAATACCCAGAGCGACCCATTGTGTTCCTCTCCGCCTGCTATTTCATGGTCGCCGTTGGCTATCTTTCCCGCAACTTTCTGCAGAACGAGGAAATTGCCTGCGATGGACGTTTGCTGCGCGAGAGCTCGACTGGTCCGCATTCGTGCACCTTGGTCTTTCTGCTCACCTACTTCTTTGGCATGGCCTCGTCCATTTGGTGGGTAATCCTGAGTTTCACATGGTTCCTGGCCGCCGGCCTCAAGTGGGGCAATGAAGCCATTACCAAGCACTCGCAATACTTCCACTTGGCCGCCTGGTTGATTCCCACTGTTCAATCGGTTGCGGTCCTTTTGCTCTCCGCTGTCGATGGTGATCCCATTCTGGGCATCTGCTATGTGGGCAACCTAAATCCGGATCATCTGAAGACCTTTGTTCTCGCACCGCTCTTCGTTTATCTCGTCATTGGCACCACCTTCCTCATGGCTGGTTTTGTGTCCCTCTTCCGGATTCGGTCGGTGATCAAGCAACAGGGCGGAGTTGGCGCCGGCGTCAAAGCCGACAAGCTGGAGAAGCTCATGATACGCATCGGCATCTTCTCGGTGCTATACACAGTACCAGCAACTATTGTCATCGGTTGTTATCTGTACGAGGCAGCGTATTTCGAGGATTGGATCAAGGCACTGGCCTGTCCCTGTGCCCAGGTTAAGGGACCCGGCAAGAAACCGCTCTACTCCGTGCTGATGCTCAAGTATTTCATGGCCCTGGCCGTGGGCATAACGTCGGGCGTTTGGATCTGGTCGGGCAAGACGCTGGAGAGTTGGCGGCGCTTCTGGCGTCGCCTCTTTGGTGCACCCGATCGCACTGGTGCCAATCAGGCGCTGATCAAACAGCGGCCACCCATTCCCCATCCGTACGCCGGTTCGGGCATGGGGATGCCAGTGGGTTCAGCTGCGGGCTCGCTGCTTGCCACGCCATATACACAGGCAGGTGGTGCTTCGGTGGCATCGACGAGCCACCACCATTTGCACCACCACGTTCTCAAGCAGCCAGCGGCCAGTCATGTATGACATGGAGAGTCGGGAGGAGCTTCAACCATGGGTGGCGGCAGTGTGCTGGGTGGTCATGGCACACTGATGAGCACGGCGGGCATGAGCAATAGTACGGTTGGTGGCATGGGAGCTCCTCCTGGCAGCTTGTTACAAGGCGGTGGCGCCAATGGCGGCGCACCCGTCAACGTTTACGGCAATGTCAATGGCGGCGGTGTTGGCGGCGGCGTTGGTGGTGGTGGTGTTGGTGCTGGTCAGAGCACAGCTCCCGGTTCGGTGATTGATTCGCGGGCCGTCTCTGTGGTTGTTACCCTCCCAGGGGGTCCCGGCTCCCAGCATCCGGGGCAGGCGTTGAGCGATTACGGTCCCATATAGTTAATGGTACGCCCGGACACCGCCCACTGGGTCTCAACGAGCAGTTTCAGTCAGCTGTAAGAGAGCACACTTTTCCCTCTCCCACTCTCTTTCTCTCACCCTATATCTCTGTTAGATTCTCTTTCTCATTGCCTGTCACTTTCTCAAAGGTTTAAAAGCAATGCCATATTAATTTTTGTAGCTTGTAGTTTTGTTTAGAGAAAGCGCAAAGCAGAGATTTAAAACTATTTGCATAACATTCTAGTCCAAAAAAAAAAAACACAAAAACCTTTAAAATATCAACAACAACAACGACAAAAACAAAGACGAAGAGCGATCGAGCGAGCAAGAGAGCAAGAGAGCAAAAAGAGCGAGCAACGCCGCAGAAAAGAGAATGAGAGTGGAAATCGCTCTCTTGCCAGAAAAAACCAACAAAAAAACAGTTGAGGAGCCAAGTTGGGCGCGTTTGTTCTGCTGCCATTTTCCATACATTTCTTTTGGTTCTATCCATTAATTTCTTCAACGAAATAGACTGAGAAAACAAAACGATAAGCGTAAATACATAAATAGTTTGCATTAAACATAGAAACCATTAAAATCGAAGAAGAATCACTTACAAAATAAAATATAAACAAAAAAAAAAAAAGAAAGAGAGCTAAAGCGAAATGCGTAACAACTCTGCCCACACTGCCAAGTCAGAGCCACGAGCCATATTTCGAAATTACAAGTAACTTTTAATCAAACTACCTAAACTATTAACCTTAACCTTAAATATAATGAAAACAAACAAACACACACACGCATACATACATAAAATACATACACACACACACATTTCGAATTCGCATTTAAGCAGCGATGCATGTGCACTTTTAGGGTTGCCACACTGCATCGCATAAAGAGAGAGCGAGCGAGCGCACAGTGTTGCAAAAACCATTTGTAAATTATTTAATCTTAACTTAAGGCATTATCCAGCACTTTTTTTGTAAATATTTTCAAATTGCGTTTAGTTTGTAAACGTTTTATTTTTTTGTAACTTAACATCCTAAACTAAAACTATACACGTAAAAATACATAATAGTAATTTGCATTTTAGCGTCACAGGCAGCGCTGCATTTACGCTCAAAAACTGAATTTAATTTTTACAAAAATTCCCATAATACAAAAACAAAAAAAAACGGAAAGAAACAAAATTAACGGAATAAAACAAGATATGAAATTGCCAACTTTTTCTGCAGCCAAATGCAGGGCATTTTTGCATTTAAAAAGCAAACGAAAATTGTATAAAGTTAAAAAATAAATATAAGAGTATTAAATTAAATGTAATGCTAGTTGTAAACGAAACCCAAAAAACAAAAAATATCTTTCATGCATTAAAATCTATTGTATTTTTATTTAAAATTTGCATATATACAATAATATATGTATGGAAAAGCAACAATTTAACTGTTGGCATTTTGAAACCAATTTCACATACGAAACAAAACAAAATAATTAAATAATAATATATATATTATAATATAGCAACTCTATGTGTAATGTTTTAGCAACTACAACTATTTCTATAAACAGAAACAAATAAAAACCCGAAAAAATTCAAAAATCTTTAATAAAAATTATAAAACAACAAAAATATATTAAAAATGTTTTGAGTTCTTTTTTTTTTCATTTCATTTGAGTTTTTGCTTTAATTTTAAAGTAAGTAGATTATGATTTCAGCTGATTGGAACGTTCGATGAAGATATTTTGTGCTTGTGTTTTTTTTTATTTTGACTTCTTACTTCAGTTGTAATTTAGCATTTACAAGAAACCCTCAACACTTATACGTATCATAAAAACGAAGCTCTCCAAGTTAAGCTAACAAAAGAACAAACGAAAACCAAAAATTAAACATTAATTAGCAAATTTCTCTACATGACGTACAATGTTCAATATATATATATATATATATATATATATATATATATATACATAATTACATAAATATTGAAAACAATAACAATAAAAAATACAAATACAAAATACGCGTACTATTCGATGTTGTTAATAAGCTTAATAAATAAAAAGAAAAACAAACAAAAAAAAAAACATTAAGAATATTAGAAGTAGCGTTTAGTTTGCAGTGAATGTTCGAGGAATCTGCAAAGAATTAATCCTGACATTTGAGCATTTAAATCTTTAGTTTTTGGCGTAAATAGTAAACGCTTTTATCATAATAAATATTAATAATACAATACACTTATTAAAGGCTAAAAAGAGTAACGAATATACGTAAATTAAATGGTAAATGGCGAATGTAAAAAAAAAAACGATAGAAGATAATATTCTTGATCATTATTACGTTGATTTTTTGTGATTGAAAATTAATTTTATAAATTGATGAACAAAATTGATTGCAATTTGCGAATGTATACGATTTTTTAATTTTTTCCAACGAAAAAAGAAAATTAAAATTAAAAATATAATAATATTTCATAATGGATTTGGGTTTTAAAAGTAAGCGCGTGGAAATAGCTGGGTGATTGATGGTTTAGTTGAAGTTAGACAAACCAGAAACTTGACGTCAAGTGTAGTTGTGAATTGTATTTTGTGAAATGTAATTTAAAATATATAAATAAACACAAAAAAAAGAAACGAAAAAAACAATACAGAAAACAAATTATATATACAATGCATATTTATATATATTAAAAAGAACGCAATGAAAGGCATCAAATACTTTAACAATACCAAATAATGCAGATATTATTTTATTTACAAACAAAATATAAATTTTTTTATTCGAATCAAAATGCAGTTACAAAAACAAAACAAAGAATACAAAACAAAAAAAAAAGCGTTGTACATCGTGCAACGATTTTGATGCACTAAATTCGTTAAGGACATCAACAACAGCAACAATATAGCTAAACGCAAATACAGCAACAACAATAGAAGCAAATAATATTAAATACATTTGTAATTGACGAAAGGAAACCATTTAAAATAAAATTTAACAACATAAATGTGTCGATTTTTATCTACTACTCTTGGCAAAGGTATCCGCTTGGTCAACGGACCATTAAAGTAATGGTCAATTGACCATTAAAGGTGATAATGGTCTGACCTACCATTTATTTACAGGCCTAATACAATGGAAATACGATTGAAGCGAGCCAAACGAATGCTTTTTATGGATATTAAGCTGAGCAAACGGCTTGAAACTAAATTGAATAACCATTCGACTTTCGTTCACATTTCACTGAAAAACTGTTGGAGAAAATTATAAATATTAAAGCATACTTTTAGGCTGTTTCAAAATAAGTGGCTCTTATGGAGTTGGTTTGTTAAAAACAAGTATAAAATCTGTCGATTGGCATTTAAGATTATCTTTTTTATCATTCTTATATTCCATTCTTATAGATCCATCAGGATATGGTTGTGCCTTTTACAATACAAAAGTATTCTTTGCATAAATAAATAAGCCTTATGTGCAATAATTCAACAAAATTTTATTTATTAGAATAAATATTGTTCCCTGGAGAAATACATATTATCTGGTATGCCACCCAATAACTTAACTTATTTCGATGAGTCAACAGTTATATATTTTTTTGGTTATTTTACAAGCGTTTCATTGTAAACATAAATAGTTTAAATTTATTGACATTACAGTGACTTTCATATTTGTACGTAAACGTGTTTGGATGATCTACTCACATGGAAGATTTCAATGCAATTCCCATGCTTAGTATAATATCTATTGTTCTGTATTCTATCACACACAATTATTGTTTTGGCTTAGTTTTCTGTGTTTTTTTCTAATATATCGTATTTTTTTTTTTTTTTCTTTCGACAAAACTAGCTAGCTGCTCTCCACGTCATTGTGTCATTGAAAATGGTTATCTTTATTTGGAAGCTGGCAGTTTGGATTTGTGAAATTTCTGATAATACGTATATTTGGTTCCTCAATTAATGCTATTTGATGTCCAGTAAACTTTCACCAGGAAGTGAAATCAAAGTACAAAAAAAAATTAACAACAATTTGAACTAAACTACAAGGCATAAAAACAAATTTTTAGATGCACCAAACTATTTCATAATACTCGATAGGCTCGCGTAGCCGCTGTTTCCGTTGTTGGGATCCAATCGCCTTTTGCAGCAGCTACAGCAGCAAACACTTTTCACAATATCCAAAAAACTGGTCTGCTCCAAGTCATCCAGATTGTTCAAGAAAACTCCAGAGCTAATATCCTCGGCGGTGCGAGTGCCTACAAATGCCTTAAGATCGGTGGTGGGAAAACCATCCTTATAGTATTTCTTAATCGTATCGTATGCGTCCATAATAACAGCAATAAACAGCGATAACACCACATAGATGTACAGTGCAATGAACGAATACAAATAGACTTGGCAGAACCACCACAGCCATGTGGCCTTGTTCGAGAGCGTCGCAAACGTTGCAAACATATCGTCGCCATTGATTAGCGCGAACAGGCACTCCGAGGTGGTGTCCAGCGATCGGAACTTCATGTGATACGGTCCCAATATAAGCCAGCCGCAGAACACAAAGCCCGCATATATCAAAAGGGCGGCAATCAGAAAGCGTAGTATTTTCGGTGCGGCTTTCTTCAGCGTGAGTATTACCACATTGTAGGTTTTGAAGAAACCCAAATAGCGGAGCACACCAAACCACACAAGCATATTGCCAATGCCCAGAAATAATGAGCAGGTGTCCCACTGATCCACGACCATATATCTGCCCTCGATTTGCTCCTTTAAAGCCGAACCAATGATAAGCAGAACATCATTAAATATTATCATAATGTACCTATAAGCAAAAAAGTTATGTTTAAAACTCAGCACTTCCAATAAATTTGCATCAATTTTACTTACCAAAAGTTGACAAACTCCAGACGCCCATCAAAGCTGAGATCCTTGTTAAAGTGCGAGCGGAAGAAATTGATTGTGGTGCATTTGAGCAGATAGGCTCTCCAGAGAGCTCGAGTGCAGAGCGCAAAGGATAGAGCACAGGTGAATATCACAAAGATATTGAGAATACTCCTCAGTATTGAATCGAAACGTGCCTCCGATATGAAATCCGTGTCTCCCTTGCATTTTAAACGCGTCGATTCCGCGTCTAGGGACAAAAGCATTTGTCCATCGTGATCTCGATTGTTGAACAATATGGTTACGTCAAATTTAAAGCAATCGGGAGCCGACAATGGTCCGCCGTTGGCTTTAAAATTGACGGTTTTAATTTTGAACGTTAGATCGGCTGTCACCAGCGATGCAAAATTGACCTCAACTCCTTTGTCCTTTAGATATTGTTCCACCCCAATGCTGGACACATTTGGCGGTAGTTTCTCGCACAATTTATCAATATGCGGATCAAAGATGTACGACTCGTTGAAGCCAAATATTGTGCCCTCACGATAGTTTTGCATGCACAGCGTCAACGGCGGCATCGTATTATTCGATGTGGGATAATAGTAGGGTCCAATGGAACGGCTCATATTGCCATAACCATTCACTGCAAACTGGATTGTATTAAAGAATTCGGATTTCTCGTACAGTGCAAAAGGTCCGACAGCAGGCGGATAGCTCTCCACCTCTCGCGAAGAGTCCCATCCTTTGAGAAACAGATGCGAGAACGCAATGCGATTATCCCACGTGTAATTGATGTGATTGTATCTCGAGTGGGCAAAAAGACATAGTTGCATTGTCACCAGAATTATTTTCACAATCTATGAATGATAAGGTAGCAATTAGTTATAATAATAATGCATTCAAAAAGTTACATAAAGCATCAAAAATACACTGTGTTATTTTAATATCAATAATAAGCAATATATATAGTTTTGAGTTAATTAACCTCATTTCTCAGCAACAATAGATGTTCAAAATTGAATTGTTAGATTGCTGATTACAATATTTGCTTCTTAAACTTTCATCACTTTAAATACAGCTTTTTGCTTCATCTTATCTATACAGTATATTTTGGAAATAGTAGTAGACTATTACAAGATATGTATATTTAGCTAATCTATGAGACATACAAATACAAATTTTGAAAGTTCTGATTAGGTAAACTAAATTAAACCTTTTAAATAACCGACAATTTATCGTGATATCATCAGTGAGTCATTTGAAATATATATGTACATTGATTTCGATTGATAAATTTTTTTAAAATTATGTAAACGTTGCCTATTTATAAATACGATTATTAGCAGACACAGACGAATATATATATATATATATATATATGCAGACACACAGACAGCAATGGAAATTAAGTACATATTAATCATTGCCACAAAAACACGAAAAATTCCCCACTTAAGCCTTGTATTTTCTTGAGCATTTCTATTGACTGAACTACGTAACTTTTATATAGTTAGCACTCATAGATAACGGTCTGTTTGCGCTGCAAGCTAAATTTATTAAAAAGCAAACAACCCCAATAATTATATTTCTGCCCATTGTTGGCGATATGTGTCTTATACAAACAAAACCTGACTCGACATGGGAATCGGAATCCGAATTTCGAGACAAAGCGACCAGTTTACTGCTCAACAGATGAACAAACGAGACAATTAAAGAGACGTATATATAGTACTATATACTATATGTATATACATACCTGCACTACAAATTTGTATGGAAACTTTCGGCGGGCCTGCCACTTTTCTATAGGATTCATAAAGAAGAACTGCAGCTTGCGACGCATGCGATCCTCGTTGTAGGACGCTGTTGATGATGTGGGTCCTCCAGCAAGAAACGCTGGCTGCTCAATATGACCTTGTTGCATTGCTGTTCCTGCAGGTGCTTCTGCTGCTCTTGCTCTTGTTGTTGTAGCTGCAGATGATACAGTGGCTGCCATCAAAGGCGTCGACTGCAATTCCATACGTCGTCGCAAGATCCTTGTGTTTATATACTCCTCATCGCTCTCGCAGCGGGAGTTCTCGCCGCTGCTAGGCGTGTGTGGTTGATGTTGGGCAGCCTCGTAGCTGTCCGTACGACGCTTAACGGCTGGAGCTGCAGCAGCAGCAGCTCCATCGCCGTACTTTTGCATCTCAATAAATTGCACTGGCCGCGTCTCGAGGTAGCAGGGTGTTGCGTAGTTGCTCCCGTGTAAGATTTTCTTTTGCTGTGTTTGGCTCCAACATGCAAAAGAAATCCAACACGCACGCAACAGGCAATCGACAATTGAGCAAATATAAATTGATCACGGATGGCACGATCGCGATGCTAGTCTATCGAATTGATAATAAATACTGCCCAAATATGTACGTTGCTTATACCTGAATTGCTTTGTTTTCGCAATTGTTGTTATCGTCTCGATAGGTCGATACTCTTGGACAACTCGTGCGATATTTTTACATATTCATGGCAAACGATAGTCACGATATCGATACTCTTTGTTTTGATAACAGAGGGATTCTGAACATCAATCTCGGATTTATTCATTATTGATTTTGTAACTTATACAAATAATATGTGAACAGTATTTTTTAATTCATTCAGCTTTGATTTGTGCGATGAAAGCATAATTCGATACATGTATATCGAATATATACATTTTTCTCTCATACACTAACATATATCAGCGGTATATTTGAAGATTACAAATTGTATGAACATACAGTTAACGAAGTGGTATTCATTTTGTGTTAATTAGCTTAAAAGTGTCAGAACGCTATTATAACTTTCATCTCTCAGTAAATAGCTTATGTATTTTAATTAGATTACTTCAATATGCTTCTCTAAACAAGAAACAAGGAATTTTAAATTTCAAAATAATACAAGTTGAACTGGCATGCTTTATTTTTCACTTAAACTAAAAATAAATAAACTTATTTTAAATTAACAAACTAAACAAATTAATGAATAGCTCACACTTCAAGCAAACTTACGTACATGACCCCTTACTCTGTATAGAGACCTCTGCAAATAAAATCAAGTAATGCAATTAATTAATCGAGTTATTTCTGATTTCAAGCTATATTCATACTAACCAATATTTAGGCAAGTTGAATAACACTCCAGTTGTGTTTCTCCCGTGTACATGTATCCATCAGAGCCACAGACTATTTCGTCATTCTCATCATAAACATTTGCGCATATCTTTTCACAATAAGCTTCATTGTCCTTTGGCGCCTCGGCTGAATTTGTTGCTACAATTGGTGGGTTCAAAATCGCATTCTCTTGGGGACGCTAAAAAAAAAATAACTCATTTGTATATTAATGTAAACAATTGGATTGAAATACTCGAAATGTGGTGAAAGTAACAAAAAATGCGAGCATACAGAAATTATTTAAATTGGACCAATTTAAGCTTGATTTTCATCTCTCTTGATAGCAAATTACGAAAGCGCGTAATAATCTAGAAGAAAGCTGAATTACTGCCGATTCAAATAATGGGCTCTTGGTATTTGCTGAATAGTGGAAAGTTTTTGTGTTCTTGCCTTACGGCAATCAGTAATATTAATAGTAAAAATCTAATGCGAGAAATGCCTCATTAACTATTTTATTATGTAGTTCAACCAGATTGAAAGAAGAGTAAAAGCAAAATGTTGTAGGGAAGAAATAGAGTTTTGAGTTTACCTTCTTTATATAAGCCGAGCTGTCCTTAGATTCGTCCACAATTGGATTCTCCTTGATTGATTGAGGGTTATCGGGAATTGGGGCCGTACTCAAACTGGGAATGTGAGGTGTTGATGTGTGGGTTTCATAGAAGAATTTTGGTGCTTGGGGCGCATTTGTATAGCTCGCAGATCCCTTAATGGCATCGTGCTCCGTAAACTCGAAACGCACTGGTTCTGGTGTCGCCGATTTATGGGCATTCTGCCAGGGCTTGGTGTAAGTGGTTGGTGCAGGTGGAGTTTGTGTTGTCTTCGAGGTCAAAGTGGTGGATAAAATATGCTTCACCGATTTGTTACCATCCGACTTGACGACAAACGCATTCTGACCCGCCTGATAACTACCACGGACCACGGCCGAGTTCGGCGGAGCGGGATCTTGCTGATAGAAGAGATCGGAGACGCGCAAGGGTTTATTGTAACTGGACGATCCACTGCTATCTGTTTGTTGACGTTGTAGAAATGCTTGAACTTTTGGCTGTTGATATTGTAGTTGTTGATGTTGTTGTTGTTGTTGTTGTTGTTGTTGTTGTTGCTGTTGACCCCTTTGGATGAGTTGCTGTTGTTGGTGATAGGTCACTTGATCACGCTCAGCATCCAGCTGCTTGTAGTTGGGATCGCGTCTGGGAAGGAAATATTCATTGGTGCCCATAAAATGCAAATATTTCTCAGCGTCATTGGACATCAGTTGTGGCGCCGAATTCTGCTGATAGTTGAAGCCCAAATGAACAGGATTCTTGACTGCATTTTCCGAATCCTCATAGACAGCATAGCCGCTTGAAGCTTTTCCAAGTTGATTATGATGTTGAAGTGTTTGAGTTTGAGGTTGAGTTTGTTTGCTTGAAGGATCCGCATAGCCTAGGTATTTGTTGGCCTCAATTGGAATCGCATACTGTCTTATTGGCGTATAGACTGGAAATTTGTTTTGTTCGTTGTTTTTGACGGCGGAGTTTCCATGAAAATGTGGCGGTGATGCCTTAAAGTTCTGCGTTGGATATTGATTGGCATTATAATTATATTGTGCACCATCCTTGGGTCGATAAAATTGATTTTTTCCCACATCGAGAACGGGCGCATCCTTGGAGTGGGCATATCTTGTTGCTGCATTATTGTTGGCCGTATTATATGGCCAATTGCCATTGAATTCACGTCGTACTTGCTGCATTCCTCCACCAAGCATTGGAGGCGGCTGTGGAGGCCTCCAGCCAGGTGGCCCATGGAGATTATCGGAACTTGGGCGCATACGGGGTATTTGTCCAAGACCTCCATCGGTACGTCGATTGTGATTGAAACTGGGCATTGATTCACTTAGAAACTGCATCAAACGAGCACTGCGCAGAGCCGTCTCA
This sequence comes from Drosophila demipolita, assembly GCA_035042405.1. Taxonomy (NCBI): domain Eukaryota; kingdom Metazoa; phylum Arthropoda; class Insecta; order Diptera; family Drosophilidae; genus Drosophila; species Drosophila demipolita. Next base: position 3,165,170 of record JAWNLI010000179.1, read on the forward strand.
AGGCTCAACTCGGGCAGCTGCTGTGTGCTTTCCACTTGTAGCTGCATGCAGCTAAAGATCAATATCACATTTAGCATAATGGTTGCCATTAAGTTTCCTCTTCTTTTACACATTTTCGGCTCCATCGAAAAGAGTTTCGCGTCGCGTTTTTCTGCCTGACTGCTGCGAGTGTCGCAACGCATTTAATTTGCTATTTCGATGTCGCAGCTGTCAGTTCTTCAACTTTTACTTTACTTTTACTCAAAATAAACAAATTCCAATTTTCTTAAATTTTTTTTACACAACACACATGCACACACAGACACGCGACAGATATCCAGCTTTGTTGTGGCTAGCTTCTTTTGTTTTCGAACTGGTTGCTTGTTAGATTGATCTCTCTATTGCGGTATTTCTCGCCGTATGGAACTCAAGGCGGTCCGCCGAAGAATGAAGAGCACTCTGCCTCGTCTCTGGGTCAAATGCGTCGACTAGTGTTTGCCTGCTGAACAAAGCGATTGAATTGGTTGTGTGCAAGGAAACCGGATTGTTCACTTTAGCCAAAATACCATGAATGCAGATATAGATATTCAAAGCACTGCCAACCATCTCTTCTAATATATTCGTTTCTCTTTTTCATTGTATCATGTCTGCAAAACTTCTAAGCATCAAATTCACTCTCTCTCTTCCACCCATTATTAAAACGGGTATACGAAATCTATCTTTATGGAGTTTTAACCTTTTGACACCTCGTTAAATAATAATAACAAAACTTTATTTTATGTTGTTGATATATGAATATCAATACTTCAACACTTAAATGTTGAATTATTTGTAATAAGTTTAGGCTTTTAGCAAAGAGAAAAAAATATAAGGTATTTTTAGTCGTACTTTTGCGGGTTTCAGCTCGTCTCTTCGCGAATCTTAGATGCGTGTAATGAAACCAGTTTGGTGGTTTCTCTTACAATCTAAATGATGTCTACCAAAGCCACATTTAAAAAATCAGCATTGTTCTGATGAAGATGCTCTAAACGATTTTTTATGCACTTGAATCATTCAAGCATTATTTACAGGGTATCACGTATGAAACAATGCTGCCCTCCAATCAAATTGGGCAGGCACTTTTAGGCTTCAGCTTTACGGCCAAGTTAAAAGCTATTTTAATGCCCATGCAGTCAATTATAAAGCGCATAGTTAAAACTTTCACTGCGATCTTTTGACTATTTTTGTACGTTTATGTTTATTGTTATTCAAATAAAAAGAAACAGTTAGCTATTAATGACACAGTTCGGTTATACAAATATATATATGCATTGATTAAATGATTAAAATGCTACTCTCTGAGTTTTACCCTTGGCTTAAAAGTCTGTTAAAAAATAATAATATAAATCGATCACTGTCCGATATTTGAGTTATTTAGGTATAATATATAATTAATTATAAATAGATAAATAAATTGAGTAACAATCCCTTAATTATGTTGCTTCCTCCTTTTTCACAGCAATCTCTTCGGGTATATCATGATTAATTTGCTTTTGATGGCCACGTGAACTGCTATTGCCAAGAACAATGACAATATTTGTGGTACTGAGTAATGGGTAGTCAGTCATACCATTCTAAAGGTTATCAAAGCTCTTATTTACATATAGTTATTATATAGTTAAGGTTTATGACTCACGGGATGGAGGCGACTGCTGCGCTTACTGCCACCCAGATGGGTTGTAGTTGTTTCCTTGCGGAAACTTGATTCATTTCTCATAAAACTCGACTGATCTCTGGCAAATCCGCTGTTATAATATGACCCAACCTTTTTACCACAAAGTATCTCTTTGAACGCAACCCGATAGCGGTGTGACATAACATTATATACAATTGGATTAACTGTGCTATAAATGAGAACCAGTTGTAGCATTAGATTAGATCGTGTACAAGTCCTTACCAGGAGACATAGTATGCAAAGCCCGCTATGGAAAAGAGCCATTCATTCACATCTCCATAGTTGTCATTATTCTTAGCATACAAGAACCACAATCTTTGCAGGTGAAATGGGAACCAACAGACGAAAAATGTTATAACCACTGCGGCTGTTTAAAAGAAGGTATTTATATTAATTTGAATTAAAATTGGTATTTAAAATTTAAAATCTTACCCAGCATTCGGATAACAGCTCTCTTTTTCTTTTGTGAATTCCGCGAGACTTGGTTTCTTGAAGCCTGCTGAACTCCTGCAACGAAGTTATATTTTTATTGGTTTATACTCCTAATCAAATTGAACTTACCCAATTTATCTGTGGCTCTGGCTCGTATCTGAGCGCCCATGCGGCCATATAATATGATAATGAGTACCATGGGAATGATGAAGAATATACAAAAGGAGCCCTCAAATAAAGGGAATTTCTCTGGGAACTCCTTGTCAATGGCGCAAAATGCAGATTCAGTTATTAGAGATTTATCTATTCAATAAGATGTATAATTATTGTAACCATTTTTCGTTAAATACAATAACAATAACTCATACCTATTGGGTACTCCAAATATTGAATTTCAGTTTTGATACCAAATGGTATGGCAATTAAGAAACTTAAAATCCAAAGAACTGTTGTGATCCTTAAGGCACGCTGAAAACCAGACATGGCACACACATGCAAAGGATGACATATCGCCAGGAATCGCTCCATGGAGAAAGCGACAATTGTGAAGACTGACACATAGGTACAACTGAAATATATATATATTCATTCTCAAAAATTGTAGTCAGTCCAGTAGATAAAACCAATTACTCACGCTTCCGATATGAAAGCTCGCAATTTGCAAAAGGACAGGCCAAATAAAAATGGATATTGATGCCAATACAGGAAGACTTCTGTTGGCAATCCTAAACACATTAAATTGACCAAACATAAATGTATTTACGTAAATATTGTTTTATTGTTTGCTGTGTAAACAAACCTAAAAGTAGGTATATTAAATCTGATACAGCCAGACTGAAGAGGTAATAATTTGTGGCTGTGTGCATAGCCGCATGCCGAATTATAACCATGCACACCAAAACATTTCCCAATACGCCGGTTATAAAGATGCCACCAAAAATGATGCTTATCTATTAAGTATACAAGAAAATTTCATTAATATCACATTATCCATTTAAAAGTCAAATGTTATCTATGTGTGCAATGCAAAGACTTCAGCCTGACTTTTAACATGAGCTAAATATGTAATTAAAAATTTATACGTATAACAAACCTACAGGTCAAAATATTATCGTTTTGGTTATATCAAAATTTAAACATGTTTCAAAATGCGATTTTGCTGACTAAAAGTACTACATTTTTATGTTACTACTACACAGCTAATTACAAACAAGATGTCTTATAATCTATAAGTTATTTAGAAAAATCTTAAAAGACAAATCTGTCAATGACATTTATTTGAACTTACCATTACCGCCTTGTGGAGTGGAAGTGTCTGTGGGCCAAGCATAAATTGTGCATACTCCATTTTAGTACAATTGATTTGTGGACACCCCCAATCGTCTACTTCAAAATATGTACTTTCATTCATCGTTGACCGTGTATTTTTTAACCCAAACAATAATTTCGTTTATAAATTACTTGCCAATCATAAAAATTCGCAACAATCTTAGTTTAGGTATTTGTCAACTTGTTGTAAAAGTAAAAAATTTTAAAAATACAGAATTTTCACATTTTTCCAATAAAAAATAAATACAGAAATGTTTTTCAAAATATAATTTAATTTCCGACGGACCGTTTTAACCAGTTTATTTGAGGCATTGCTATATATATTTATGTACATAGACCAAGCTCTAGGATTATGAAAATAGATCTGTGCTATATTTTAAGATTCGCGACGATATGAACTGAATATAAGAATGGGTAATTTTACTTAGAACGGGTGACAAAAATTGAGCTTTCGGTTTAGGTTGCAAGCACGCAATACCGCAATTCCTAACTGAAACTCTAAGATGACCGCAGATTACTGCTCCCACAAAATCATAGTGAGATAAGAATAAACGGTTTGCAAATATGTACTTTTCTTCTTCCTATGCGGCAAGGTGGGTAATTAATCTTTTAGAGTAAACCATTCACCCACACACGAAAACTAAACGAGACGCACGCGAATTCGTTTCGAGTTGATAACAAAGATTATTTTTAATATGAACAAAATTTGCAAATTGAAAAAAGAGAAAGCTTAAATAGCATTATCAGTTTGATTAAATTATTTATCCTATTAATAGTATATTATTACATTTTATATAGATATATTTATGATCGTGTAATGTTTTTTTTAACAGACTCAATCACATAATGAGTTACGCTTTTAATTAAATTTAAAAGTTAAATAAAGCACACAAATTAATTGATTAGATAAAATTTATTTTATATAAAAAGTGGCAAAGAGATAAATAGGGTGTCGCCCAAAATAGGCGACTCACAACGAAAATTACTTTGTCAGTGTATAATAGTGCTGATAAAAATCTTTTGCATTATTTTATTATATTATTATTATAATTATTATTATATATGCAAACTTTATATGTGTGGGCAAGCTTATTAGGTTAATATTTATCTTTGTGTTCAACCAACATGAGTTTCTTTTTATATATATTATTAAAGCCTGCAAATAATTCCATTATCTATATACAATTTGCTAGCCATATATTATTTTCAAAATATTTTCAATTAACAGCTTCTGTGCTAATGCAAAGCTTACGGCTCTTGATAAATATCGAAACTATTGAAGTATCGATAGTCGTCGACTAAATTTAAGTCGCAACCATCGGATATTTACTACAAGTAGCAGGTACGCAAGTCATCAGCCATCTCTAAATAGTGCTGCTCTTGTGTAACAAATAGAACAAAATATAGTCAAATCTCTTGCGGAAACCAAATAATACAAGTGCCATGCAAACATGCGAGTGTGAATAGTGAGTTAATAACAAACGGCCACAAGCTAGGTACATCAAATACGAGCATTAAACGAACGAAGAAACACATCGACAAATGCATACACAAGTTATCGATAGATCACAGTTGTTGGTGCGGGGACGGCTACATATGTGGCGGTATATTTTGTAAATTTGTTGTGAAATTTAATGAATGTGCCACTATTTTGATGTATTTTGCACAATTAATTTACGTATAGTATACAGTGCGACCAAATATTTTCATTATAGCCATGGCAAAGACATGCTAAACGTGATTTCTGTGCTAGTTGCTAGATGGTTTTCCACGTCTATGACATCATAATCAGTGCATACATTTTGTGCGACTCTAAATAATTTTCATGTTGTGATAACACGCAGCATAAATAAAACAATTGCATAGTGAAAAAACATTAAAATTATACAAATCTACATATATATGTACATCTGTTTTATATGCACGTACACATGCACTTAAAAATATATTTGCATGTGTAGGTGAGTACATCAATATAAGTACTCACGTATGAGCGTGTGTCACTGTGCGATCGGATAAAAAAGAAGAAAAAAACGAAGACAAAAAGGAAAAAAGAAAACCAGAAGTCAGCAAAAGTAGGCGTAGTTTGGTGCAATTGGGATTTATGACTCATAATTAAGATACACCCTAAGAAACAAAAAAAAACCGACCGCTGCCGCCTCTGACAGCTGTTTTGCAATCAAACAGCACAAAGTACATATGCTCAATACACACAGACAAACGGACAGACATAAATACATACGAACAGTACATAGATATGTATATGTATTTATGAATGTATTTCGATTTAAAAACATACATACATACTCGCTGCTTTTTTTTGAGTATGTTATTAGAGCACAGGCGCAGTGAAATATCAATAGTAATAGCAAACGGTTTGAGCGTTGCATAGAATAACAAAAATGCACAGGCCGAATAAAATACTATATACAATATTTTCATCAGCAAACAGTGTCTTCTGCTGCTGCAACAAGAGTTAAATCGATTAATCGGCTTTTCTTATTGCTGAAACAAATCAATTGCCGACAATAAAACCATTTTACATGCATATATATATGCGTATGGTATATATATATATATATGAAAGTGTGAACCTTGAATTTTTGTGCAGATTCCACCTTGGCCATTGGTTGTTGAAAATATTGCAAAATTGGACAAACCCTTTGCGACTTTGTACGACATAGAGAGGTCGTACCCACAAACAGTATTCGGAAGGAAAGCACCATCAGCGAAGATGGTACTACTTCCAGTACCACGCAACCTCAAAGGTGAGATCTGGACATGATTAAAAATGTGCATAATTGGTTTCAAATAGCGAATTCATTTGAATGACATTCGACAATACCTAATTATGAACATGTTAATAATATCTACAATATACATATATCCGCTTCGATTTTTTACAGAAATAACTCAGATATTTCTGGTGAGGAGCAAACTGCTGTGCAAGAAGCTAAAATCCAAAAACCGGTACAGTGTGCTTCGAGTAGAGGTGCCTCACCAAGGAAAAGCTTTAGTCCGACTTGTAAATTAAAAGGCACCGCACAGAAGATCAAATATCGCCGCAAACAGGAATCAGTGGTTCCTGTACACAATAGTAGCACCAGCAGCACCACTCCGTTTCATCAAACAGCACCGGCCGTGGAGCCGTCCATTGCAGACTCACCATTAGCCAGTAGTAAAAATAATAATATCTGGAGCCGGTTACTGCGTCAGTTCTCAAATAGCACCATAACTGGCAGAACAGTGGTCAATAATAGTCGGAGCGCAAGGGAGGAGCAAGAGCAGAAAAGCGAGACGACGGCGACAACCAGAGGCAATTCGTCCATCGTTGAGGGACTTAACCTCGAGGCAACGGACACTGCAGTTGCAGAACATAATGAGGAAACAATGGATAAAGAAGCGCAGCCGTCAGCAGATGCAGTCAATAGCCCGAACAAACGAGACGCTGGTGTAGTATCCGCGGATAAGAGCAAAGACATGCCAGCTAAGTCTGTTGTGTCCCCGTCGGCGTCCCCAACTGCGTCTACTGCTGCAGATGCCAAACCGAAATCACGAGCGGGTTCGAATCGAAAATCGTCGTCTGACACGGGTTTGGAGCCGGCTGTAAAGCAACAAACGTCGACGGGGCCCCAATCGATGACCAGCGCAATGTCTTTCAAGGCGCCAAGCAGCAAGGGAATAAAGCCGGCAAAAGGGACTAACAATAATGTTCAGCCAATCCGTTTTGTGCGCAAGAACGTAGAGCAATCGAACCGAAATGCCAACCCGTTGCAGTATGAGGAGCTAGAAACTGAGTTTCCACGCGATTACGATGACAACATTGAGGTGCTATCGCGCGAAGCTGAACGTTTGGAGGAGACATTTCGTACACCGACCCGATCGAGTACTACTGAAGCGGCCAATCATCAAATAGCTGGGATTATTGACACCATCATTACTGAGGCGTCGCGCAGTGTAAAGACTGAGAAGACTCAAACTGATGTGCCATCCAAGCCAGCCAATAAACAGCCAAGTGGTGTTAAGCGCGTTGGCTTCTACGTTGAGGAGAAGCACGATGGCGAGGAACTCCACGATGAAAGTCAACCAAAGGTTTTCGAGGATTTGTCCAAGCAAGCGGAGCGAGGCGAGGGAATTACCGGCGATGCAACTGTTGCTGGTACAGAGACATCGGTGGCTCAGCTACCATCATCGGCACTCACCACATCGGCCACCTCTTCGGTGACGTCCCTGCAGAAAGACCGTAAAAGCGATGAGGATGATGAACCGAAAGCGTCGTCGCCATGCAAACGCTTCTTGAAATACGACAAAGAAGTAGGTCGTGGTTCCTTTAAGACTGTTTATCGCGGGCTAGATACTCTAACCGGAGTGCCAGTCGCCTGGTGCGAGTTGCTGGTATGTACATAATTAAATACATTCTGAATTTGATATTAAGTATCTAAATACTTTTGTTATTACAGGATAAACAAGTGAAGAAAAGTGAACGCACTCGATTCAGAGAAGAAGCGGATATGTTGAAGAAATTGCAGCATCCAAATATTGTGCGATTCTATACATATTGGGAGTTTCCCGTTGGACGCAAGAAAAACATTGTACTAGTCACCGAACTAATGTTATCTGGTACTTTAAAGTCGTAAGTTCAAACGGAGCTAATTAGATCGGGCATAGAATGAATCATTTGTTAATCGATATTATTGCACTTGCATCATTTCAGGTATTTAAAACGATTCAAAAAAATAAACCCAAAGGTATTGAAGTCATGGTGTCGTCAGATCTTAAAGGGTCTAAACTTCCTGCATACTCGTCAATTTCCTATAATTCATCGTGATTTGAAATGTGATAATATTTTTATAACTGGCACCACTGGTAGCGTTAAAATCGGTGACTTGGGACTGGCAACTCTAAAAAATCGGTCCCATGCTAAATCTGTGATTGGTACACCTGAATTTATGGCACCCGAGATGTACGAGGAGCACTATGATGAATCGGTGGACGTTTATGCATTTGGCATGTGCATGTTGGAGATGGCCATATCTGAATATCCTTACAGCGAGTGCAAGGGTCCAGCCCAGATATACAAGAAGGTCATATCTGGCATAAAACCGGCAGCTCTCTCCAAAGTTGAAGATCCCAATGTGAGGGACATTATCGAGCGTTGCATTGAGCTGAAAAAGGAAGATCGTCCCAGATGCATCGAACTGCTGGAGTCTGAATTTTTCGATGAGGACATTGGAATACGTGTGGAACCGACTGCTTCGGACCAGTTCCTCTCGGATCCCAGTATCAACATCATTGAGTTTCGTCTGCGATTTATGGACCCCAAGAAGCGCTCATCGCGCCACAAGGAAAACGAGGCCATTCAGTTTGAGTTCAACATCGATCACGATGAGTACGAGCAAATTGCCCAGGATATGATTAAGGAGAACATCATATCGGAGGATGACTCACGGGCAGTTGCGCGCCTGCTCAAGGTACAGGTTGTATCGCTGCTTAAGGAACGCACGCAGCGCCAAACCGAAATCAATCTCCAGAAAAAGCTGGCATTGCAACAGCAGCAGGAGAGCTTGCCCACAAACGTTGAGGAGGAAGACGACGAAGAGGATGAGTCCGAGGACGAGGAGGATGGCATTATAACGGACCTGCCGCCAAAGCTCGAAATGCCAAATGCCGATTCGGAGGCAAGTCTGGGCACCAACACAAGCAGTGCCGATCCACAAAAAATGCTACCAAGATCAACCAATTCCATACAAAATGGTGGCGTTCAATTGCAACAACAACAACAGCAGCAGCAACAGATGCCACAGTCATTACCAGGACAGCAGACAGTGATCACTGCACCTGCTGCAATCGCTCAGGTTCAGCAACATCAGACGACAGTTCATTTTATACAGAACCCGCAGATGGCCTCATATCAACAAAATACGGCCAACTCCATGCAGGACATTGCGAATGGCCACGGCCAGGTTATTTCACCGACAGGCAATCAACAACAGCAGCAGCAACAGCAGCAGCAGCAACATCAGCAGCAACATCAGCAGCAAAATCAGCAGCAACATCAGCAGCAACATCAGCAGCAGGCAGTGCAGCAACCAGGGATACAGCTGCAAGCGCCACAAGCAAACGTGGCGCCACCGCAATTGTTGCCCCAACAGGTACAGGTGCCGGTGCAGGTGCAACCAGTCGCTGTTGCCCAACAGCAGCAACAACCTTCTGCTATAATTCAACCACAGCAACATCTTGTCGAACAGCAGAATGTGCAGCAAATACCCTTGCAGCATTTGCAGCAAATTATGCAGAACAATGTGCCGGCAACGGATCTTGTGCAGCAGCAACAACAGCAATATTATCAACAGCAACAACAGCAGGCACAGGCGCCGCTTGCCATGCATCAAGTGCAGATTTCACAGCAACAACAGCAGCCGTATGCACTACAACAACAGCAACAAATGCAACAACAACAGATGCAACAACAACAGCAGCAACAACAGATGCCATTATCACAGCAAGCAATGTCGCAGCAGCATCAGTTGCCACCACTAAATCAGCAACCCATTCCAAATCAGACCATTCAACAACAAGCCATACAACAACAACAACAACCAATTCAGCAACAACCTATGCAACAACAACCTATTCAGCAGCAACCAATACAGCAACAACCCATTCAACAACAACAACCCATACAACAACAACAACCCATACAACAACAACAACAACCCCTACAACAACAACAACAACAACAACCCCTACAACAACAACAACCCCTACAACAACAACAACCCATACAACAACAACCCATTCAGCAACAACCTATGCAACAACAACCTATTCAGCAGCAACCAATACAGCAACAACCCATTCAACAACAACCTCTTCACCAACAGGCTATGCAGCAACCAACTATGCAGCAACAGCCTATTCAGCAACAAGCGGCCATGCAACAAGCAACCATGCAACAACCAGCAACACAACAGCAAATTCTTCAGCAACATCACTTGCAGCAGCTGCATCAGCAGCAACAGTTCGCTCAACAGCAACAACAGCAGCAACAACAACAGTTCCTTCCAAATGTATTGACGCAGCAACACCAAATGACGATGCAGCCGCCACTGGTTGCCGGTACTGCACAACTTATGTCGCAACAGCAGCCGACAACTATGCTAATACAAGGGCAAATGCAGGTGCCCGCGAACATGCATCCGCAAAATCTTCCAACTCTATATAATCAGGGTCAGTCGGTGCAACAGCAACAGCCGCAGCAGCAGCAACAGCCACAGCAGCAGCAACAGCAACAGCAGCAGCAACAGCCACAGCAAATTGTTCAGCCTATTGTTAATATTTCTGATGCCCAACAGCAGCAAGCCCAGCAACTAGCTAACTATGCAGCCGCCTCCAATCAACTGCAGCAGCAGCAGCCATTCCTACAAAATCCACAACAGCCAATGCAGCAACAAATACCATTGGAGCAGCAGCTGCAGCAGCTATTGCATAGTCAACCGCAGGGTCAAATAGTGCAGCAGCAACAACCACAGCACCAGCAACAGCACCAGCCACAGCAGCAACAGCCACAGCAGCAACAGCCACAGCAGCAGCAACAACAACCGCAGCAGCAGCAACAGCCACAACCACAGCAACAACAGCATCCACAGCAACAACCAGCACAGCCATTAGCTGAACAACAACAGCAGCAGCAGCACTTACCGAACATAGCCATAAATCAACAGACATCTGTCGCCCCGGAGCATGCAGCAGTTGCTGCTCCAGTCATTGAGCTGCAACAGACGCCAGCCAATAATCCTGCAGACGCCGAAAAGGAGCAAAAACAACAGCAGCAACAACAAGTTGGACCACGTATGCAGAAACCGCGTCGTCCCAATCGTAGCGGGAACGAGCGCATACCAAAGCTGAGCGTGACAAGCGTGGATGACGGCAGCGTGATTAATTGCCATATGGAAAACAAACTGAAGACGATAACATTTAAATTTGACATTAGTGATGTGAATCCAGTTGAAATTGCCAACAAACTGGTAAGCGCTATCAATGTTTGAATAAAAACAATAAATTATAATGCTTAACTTCAAATTGTTACAGATTGCGCAAGATTTACTGTCAAACTGTCAAAATATCGTATTTGTTGAGATGATAAACGAAATTGTTGAGCAGGTTAAGCAGAATCCACAACAAATTCCAATTCCAACCACTTACCGACGCAACATTGAGAAGGTACTTTAAATTGCAACTAATCCTAACTAACTTTTTCTGTTCTGAATTATGACAAGCAAAAAAAAAAAACCATTTGTTTCGTAAAATGCGTTCCGAGTTGTGGTTCGATTCACATGCTCTCTAAGGCTTTGAAGATTTCGATATGGAGCGCATCTGTTTCAGAGTTTATTCGCAGCCTTCATATTCCAGCGGACCAGATAAGCCAATTCTGGAATCTTATTTACTAAACATTGATTTGATTAAATGGAGAGCACATATTTAAGAGATACGATTTCTCAGTAACATCAACGGGATAACAAAAAAAATCAATATCTATATATATATAAACCTTACATGTTGTCATGGGAGCTAATGCAGAAGTCAAATGAAATGAAATGTTTAACTTGATTGTATGTTGTATATCTCTACTACTTTAAAATAAAACAGGTCCGTCACGCGTCTCTAACTCGACAGCGTTCCACATTTAGAACACACCAAAGACATAGATCTGTAAGTGTTAAGTGCACTTTTAAGGGCTTATATTATCTCGTATATACTACATACTACATACTATATATAGTTTAAAACGCGATCTTCTTTCTTTACTTAATAGGATTATCATTTAACGTATTCGCAGATGTATATGTAAATATCTATATTTTCTTTTGTTTTTCAAGATGTTCAAAGCTGCCTTTCAATTTCTTATTTCATATTGATACAAACCTAATTAAGGAAGCACTCATGCACACTATAAAAATTTTCTTTAAAACAAAATCCAAAATGTATTAATTACATTATACCGAACTTTTCAGGATATCTTTTACTTTCGCTTTTCACAGTTTGAAAGTAGTTTCTTCGCTTAGTCTCAATTGGCACCTAATATATTTGAAAAAATCGGTTTTTAATACAATTTTTAATTTTTATATAATTAAGTTGATTTAGCAATAAGATTTTATTTTTAAAAACAATTGATGCTAGACAAGTTGTTTATATTGGTGTCAATTGTAAATTATCGGGATCGATTTCGAAATACTCTATTTTTTTATACCCTTGAAATGTCATATTATTTTCTACATATTTTATGCTTATTAGTTCACCGGCGTCTAAAAGTCAAATCTAATTTATAAACTGACAAAAACCAAATGATAGAAAAAGTATATTCGGAAATCCGATGAATAAATACCCTTGCAGAGAGAATATTAAAACTGAGAACGTTTTTTTCTGTCCGATTGTTTTTATAATATTCATTTTTAGAATCAATTTTAGTTATTGTTAAAGTAATTTTTTAATTTTACAAATTAGAGACTTGCTTGTTAAAAAGCAAAGATATCTTTTGCAAGGGTTTAGAAAAATTAAAAAAATGAGAAAATGTTAGATTTATTGATATGTAAAAAAAGTATATAAATATCATTTCAACGAACCAATTATTTTAGCGGGATGAAACCGCGAGCGACATCACTAAGATGTTCGAGCCTTCAGCACAAGGCACGGATTCAAATGGAGGTGCCTCCGATGCCGCGGGAATTGAACAATCCGCCACTGGTGAGATAAAAGGGCGCGAGTCTTCTGCAACCCAAAGCAACGCGGAATTGCAAATGAATGCAGCAACGCCACCAACAACCACTTCAACCATTTCGTCCTCCTCGACGACCTCTAGGGATGCGGGCAACAACAGCAATGACGTGACAATAGGCTCTGGTTCGGCTTCACGCAAAACCAGCACTGCCTCGGAATATACATCGCTGTCGATTGACTATATGCCGGATAGCGCCATTACCCCCACAGGCAATGAGTCATTTCCGCCATTGGATGGCGGCTGTGCCTTGGAAAAGCCAAACTCTGAGCAGAAAGCACGCAGTCTGGCGATAAGTCGAGTCCAAATGCTATTGGAGTCAACGCGCAGCGAAGCAAAACCGAGAAGCTTGAATTTGCCTTTGAATCGTCAATTGAAGATTGTGGATGATTTGAAGCACACGCGAAGTTTGGATGACCTCAGCGAGGTGAACATTACATTCGAGATGCCAGCCAGCAGCAAGGCAGGCAAAAAGGCTCGAGACCTTGAGAGAGCGAATGCCGACAAATCCAAAGAGACAGCCGCTCAACTGGGCGCAGTGCAGCCACCCGGTGCCACCAATACACTTGAACAGCTAAAAATCGAACTGGAGAACATAACGCATGCGAATGCATTAGTCTCAGCGGTTGTTAACTCCATCAATAACAGACCCGGCACTTACCAAGCCGCGCCGGCAATTGCATCGATGAAAGCCTTGTCCGCTCAGCAGACTGGTCCAGAGACAGTGGTTGGTAGCAAACAAACAAAAAAAAGAATTATTCTTTGTTATGTGTTTTTAATCGTAAATCGTAGTCGGATTTTATCTTTGTCTCTTAATTAATGTATTTGTAGATTTGCGTAACTATCGTTTTAAACACACACAAAAAACACACACACACATACACAACCATAATAAAAGTACTGCTTTTTGTTTTTATTGTTATTAATATTCATATTTAAGCTGGCGTCCTTTTGAATAACTAAGTGTGAAACATTTTGCAAAGCTCTAACTAAAGTCTTTTAAGTAGAATAATATTTTGGTACTGGCCTACATATTAACCTTTTGTTCAATTGCTCCATATTCTCTAGAATCAATTCCATAATGTTGTCAGCATTCTAACTAAGAAGAATTTGCTGCATAGTCTGGATTACAATGGAATTGCCACCAATATTGTTTTTTTTTTTTACTTATCACATTTATAACACAACTATGTAAAAAAGAAATTATCTTTAAAAAAATATTGAACTTATTCGCACTGGTTTCGGTAATGCTTTATTTGTTTTACTTTTGCTGTCATCAACCGAAATGATTGCGATTTTTTTTTTTGTATTAAGTAATTTCACCAATTTATCGAATGGTTTTAAGTAATATTTTTGTAGTTTTAATGTTGTTTGATTTAATTGTTTATTATGTACTAACACTTTACGTTTTTGCTCAGCTTTAACAATTACTGTGTTGCGCTTGCTCGCAAGATTTCTGAGAAGTTGATAACGTATTTAATCCGTCTTCAATCGTATATTTCAATGTACAGATCACCAAGTCAAGCAGCGTGGGAGGTGGCAGTGGATCGGCAGCCTCACTTGGACAGAATACACCCACCGCAGTTCTAAACTCGGCACGCGGCTCATCCGTTTACAACTCGCGACGCACTTCCATTGACAACAGTCTGGGCTCCGATATGCAACTGCCATCATCGAATCTAAACATTAACCACGAGACCCCTAGCCAGGGTATGGACAGCACAGCTAGTGTTGAGACTGGTGGCACCGATAAGAAACTGACAAAACAGGAGAGCCTGGATAAATTGTCATTTAATTTTATTTTGGGCGATGTCAAAAATGCTAGCAACGGAGCACTAAATCAAAACTCTATAGCCGATCTCGAGAAAAAATTGGCTGCCCTGCGCAATGCCGATAACACTGAGGAGGTGATGCAAATGCAATTTACATTGCCATTTCATTATTTTTAATATCTTCTTAAATCACAACATTTTCAGGCTACAAACGTTGCCGCTGTTGCCAAAGCAGCTGATGAACCGGTGCCTGTTGTCAATGCCCGTAAAGTGTCCCGTTTCAGCGTTAGCCGAGTGCAGGAGCAAAAGACTGCCATGGACGAGGCGACACATAATCAATTAAAGATTGATCTGCAGGTAGCTGGCCTTGCTGCTGGTCAGGGACATAACTTTAATGCCGTACAGAATGGCAGCGCCGTCAACACGCCCACTGAGCTAATTAGTTCACCCATACAGAACGTTCCGATGGCCATTAATGGCATCCAATTGATTTATCAGCAGCAAGCCGCACCGCCAGGCATCGGTGTAGGCGTGATGGTGCCACAGACTCAAGTTGGTGTTTCGACTCAACCGTCTAGTCTTCAAATGCAGCATCCGCAACAACAGCAGCAGCAGCAGCAACACATCTATTCAAATATGCAGCAGCTTCATCAGCCACCAATGGGCACACTTCCGCAAATGGTAAACGCTGTGCAGCAACAACAAATTCCCTTGCAACAAATGCCACAGCAGCAAACTCAACTCATTGCTCAGCAGCAACAGCAGCCAATTTTGTTGCAGCAGCAGCAACCTGCACAGCAATTTACATTACCCACATCACAGTCACAGCAGCAGCCACCGCCGCCGCACGCAACACAACAGTATTTGCAGGCGCAGCCCGATCAAATGCATCAGCTCTCACCCCTGATGATGGCAATGGGCGTTGGCGTTGGTCAGCCGATGCAGCAACATCAACTGGGTATGCCAACTCACCAACTACTTACTCAGCAGCAACAACAGCAGCAATCCATGTATATGGCGGGACAGCTGCTGCAACAGGCGCCTCTGGTAGGAGCACAGCAGCCAGCCCAGACCATGCAGCATGTCCTGCAGCCGCTGTTTAATCCAGCTGAAGGTAAATTTGAGCTTCTATATACATATATATAAATTGGTCTTTCTTTAATTATGTTCATATTGCAGTTGCTGAGGAGCCCGTGTCACTGGCAGCTACTCATCCTCACCTGTTGCCAAGCGATATTCAATCGGTAAGCAACTAGTTGAAATATACATCTCAACCTAAATTCATATGATAACGATTGCAGGATATAAAGCATAATCTGGACTCGTTGGTCAACCAATTGTGCAATTCACGTTTGGGCACAAACCAACACCAGCGACTACTGCTACTGCGCCAACGGCAGCTTATAGAGGAGGACGAACTGCGTTTGAAGCACTATGTCGAATATGAAAAGTTTCAGAAGGCACTGCGCCAATGTAAGAAGAAATTCCATCAAATTAAAGCACATGTTCTAATCAATTATTTCCCTTGTTAATTCTGTTAGCTCTTAGCACAAACGCTCCAACAACAACCGCATATTATTCTCCAGCCGCTGCACCGGTTCAAACGAATTTGACAGGACCAACAGCAGCAGCAGCTGTGGTAGCGCCACAACCACAACCATCAACAGCTACACCAGCAGGCTCTACAAATACATAGATTGATATGAGAATGCGTGTAGAGCTGTTACGGTTGCCGTTTCCCGTATTCATGACAAGTCATTAACATTGCTAGCACCCAAATACTGTTCGGCAACGGAGTGGCATGATTTCGATATTGAAAAATTATGAAGTGAAAAGTTGTCGAATTTTTGTTTATTGGGATTGTCTGTAAATATGTAGTCACACAGTTTTCAGTTGATTTGCCATTGTTTAGCTTTTTGTTTTATTTTTGTTTTTGATTTTTTTCATTCTATTCCTATCCTTTATTATGCAATGCTGTTTCCTCTCATTTGTTTCTAAATCAAAATGAAGTTTTGAAATTTTTTATTTAAGCAAATTGTAAATTTGATTAGCGCTAAAGTGTAAATAAATATTTCAATAATATCGTATACACTCATACATCAATATACATACTTATTATTATATATATACATACTATATGTTTTAAACCATTCAGTGATTTATGTTTTGCGTAGTTACTAAATAAATAAACTTTTATTGATCTTAAATTGAATACTGATGAATTGGTGTGTTTTTTATTACTAGTTGACTCTGCTTTTAGTGCTGTTCAAGAACAGCTTCAGCAATAGTTAGGATTCTGCATTGTCTGAAATTACATATTTTATAACTATATATGTCTGAGTCTAATCGTCAGCTTAATGATAGAATTTTGTATGTCTGTACGTGACTTGCAACAGAGTGTGGCAGTAAACGTTACCTTCTTTAAATAAACTGCAATAAAATATTTACTTTCTCAGGTCGTGAATTTTCCCTTCTAATTAATTATAATACGCTTTGCAAATGCATAATAAACATTTTTGAATTATTCATACAAACATATGGAATTTATTCATTTGTATATAATAGAATGCAAACTTAAACAGTTTTTAACAGGGCAATTGATAAACACAATTTTTTATGGATGGAAACAAAACTAATGACAGAAATATTAACAATGTTAAAAAACAAGGAATGTGTGCATTTTCCCACTTTTATGCTCGAACATCCATGACGTCTTTGATTTCGTTGCCCCATTCACGTGCCATGATCATAATTTCATTCATTGTTAGCTTGGGGCCAATCAATGGATTAAGTTGCGTCAAGTAGCAGCATAGCCAACTGTTAAAATAGACGATAAGGTTATCCATATATTTATCATAACTTTATATATGTATATATACATGTATATGAATATATAGGCAAAAATGAGTCTCATGGTCAAATAGAGAAAAAAAACTTACAAGAGCCAGCAGGTCACAGCAGTAAGCATTATGCAGCATTGAATCACGCTAAATATATGTGGAAGATATAAGTACATAGAGTTATTGCTAAACTCGGAAAACTAGAATTACTTACCCTCTATTGGGGCCGCGAGCAAAGAAGGGGCAAACGAAGAAAATAAATGCCCAGATACAGGTGATAATAACGGGAGGAACGTAAGCTTCAACCATTTTGCATGCACTCCTTCTATAGCTTGACGTAATACTGCAGTTCTGCCGAGATCAGCAGATTTATAAAATGAACAGAAAACAGCAAATTATAAATAAGCGATCAACGAAAAAGGCACTTTTCAAGTTGTGTGAATATCACATGACAGACATGGGACAGAAACATATGTTGACAGGGGTGCGACTCTGCAGTTGGGTAATTCTGGTTCCAATTAGAGATGAACGACTCTTATATGAACATTTCAATAAAACCAGGCAAGCAAATCACAATGAAGTAGGCAATGCAAAAATGGCTAGACTAGAGTAATTTGTGATTAACGTAATGTTTTTTAGAACTTTTTAAATAAAATTAAAAATTTCTTTTAAAATAAATATGGAATCGCGAATGCCGCGTATGTTGACAAATATCGACATATCAACTCGATAGTTTATACAATTACAACAACTCTGTACGGGCAAATACGTGTTACAGTTCAGTGGAAAAGTGACAAGCAAAAATACAAAATGGTCCTGGAGAGTACTATGATATGGTAAATAAAAAATGTTTTAACAAATATTAACTGTTTTTACTAAATGCAATTCAACAACGTTCCATTTCAGTTTTGATAACAGCGATTATCAGCGGAATGGGGACTACTTTCCAACCCGTTTAAATGTACAAAAAGATGGCATCAATCTGGTTTGTCTCACAAAGCTAAGATCAAATCCAGAGAATAATGTTGGTCTAATGACCCTTTCCAAGTATAAATTCAATATCCTAATAACTGCATTGCAACTGCTGTATAAACTTAATTTTATTTCATTGCAGCACCGTCGAAGTGCTGGCAACGCTGACCAGCGATGTAGGTCGCATATTCTCCAAGATGCATCTGATTCAGCCAAAGGGTGAAATGAACCTTTTGACTGGCATTCGAATTGCTCATTTGGTGCTAAAGCATCGTCAGGGCAAAAACCATAAAATGCGCATCGTTGTCTTTGTCGGTTCGCCAATAAGTAACGAGGAAGGGGAACTTGTGAAGCAAGCGAAGCGTCTCAAAAAGGAAAAGGTAAACGTGGACATAGTCAGTTTTGGCGATCATGGCAACAACATTGAAACCCTGACCGCGTTTATTAACGCTCTCAACGGCAAAGACGGCACCGGATCCCATTTGGTTAGTGTGCCGAGGGGCTCGGCTCTGTCGGACGCCTTGTTGTCGTCGCCCATTATACAGGGTGAAGATGGCATGGGCGCAGCTGGTCTGGGCGGAGCTGGCTTCGAATTTGGGGTCGATCCCAATGAGGATCCAGAGTTGGCGCTCGCTTTGCGCGTCTCAATGGAGGAGCAGCGTCAACGCCAGGAGAGCGAACAGCGCCAAGCCGACAACGCTGGCGGTGCAGAGACCGCAGCTGCCCCACCAGTGGCAAGCGGAGAGAGTACCACTAGTGCTGGAACAAGCGGCGTGACTTTACCCAATTCCAATTCGGAAGAGGCCATGTTGCAACGCGCATTGGCATTATCCACGGAGACGCCAGAGGATAATTTGCCCGATTTTGCCAATATGACTGAAGAAGAGCAAATTGCATTTGCCATGCAAATGTCGATGCAAGATGCCGCCGATGATAATGTTACACAACAGGCCAAACGTCCCAAAACTGATGACGCCGCCGCCCCAATGGAAGTGGATGAAGACTACTCGGAGGTTATTGGTGATCCAGCATTTTTACAGAGCGTTCTCGAGAATCTGCCTGGCGTTGATCCTCAGTCAGAGGCAGTGCGTGACGCTGTTGGTTCTTTGAATAAGGACAAGGACAAGAAAAGCGATGGCAAGGATGAGCAGAAAAAGTGAAATATTCCTCTCTTACCATTATATATATTTAATTTGCATTAATCAGAAATCATAAGTGCGTAAAATGTGCAGATTACGTTCATGCTTCTAATAAAAATAAAATACAATATATTATCCAAAGGGAAGGTGTATTTTTTTGTTCACTCAACGTCTAATTTTTAGCCTTAAAATTCTGTAAAGCAACTTTGATAATCCCCAACCTGGATTAGCCCAGGAAATAAAACATTTATATACAATAATTTATTGTTTAGCGCTTTTAATGCATTCTATTATCTTTGACTTAGAAGCAAATATATTATCTATTTTTCAACGCAATCCAACAGCCCATATTACTTGCCGCCCTTGTAGTCACGGATGTGGTACAGCACCCAAGCCGGAATGAACAAGGCTGCAGCGCACATGCCACCACCAAGAATCACTTTCTCCTGAAAAACAATGAAATGCAAATATTTAAAATAAAAATTATATATTTTTTACATGCAGGGATTTGGTTTACGTAACCCTTGAGAATTTCGTCAAAACTACTCACCGCTGTGGATACATGTTGCGTTGGTGGACCAGACACGACCGATTGGCATCGCTTTTGCAATGCTCCACGGATGGTTGGCATCAAAAGTTTAGCAGCACTATTTTGGAACATTTTTAATAACAATTTTCCTTATTCCGGAGGAATTAATGCTGGTAATAAAGTGCTTGACAGTGACGACAAAATTAGATCGATGAAAACTATTTGTTAGTGAAGCACATATATCGATATTTTATGGATGACCTTGCAGCCAGGCAATAAAATACCAGAAAAAATATACCAAGACAATCGCGGTATTCAAGATTATTCACTTTATTTATTATCCATATATTATAAATTGAACTCATCGTACATTTTACATTTGTTGTTTGTTAACTTGCTCATTTGTTTGTCTCTTATTTAGTCTATTGATTTTGAAATTTAACTAAAAAGTTCGAATATCTTTTTAGAGCCTCAAGGTACTATTTCAATTAAATGTAACGTTATATATTTCTTCCCATGAACGGAATGAAAGGGCACATTTTTGATTAATGTTAAGCATACAAGTGATATTTCTATATAGCTGTTAATTATATTAACTATTATAATAAATGTATATTGAACGGTTTGTTAACGTTGTATTCAATTACTCTATTATTGGAATGGAATGAATCATTATTAATCAAATTAAACTCTATAAAGTATTCGATTACAATCTATTATTTTACACCAATATTTTTAGTCATATACACACACATTTGCTTTTGATTTAGTATTTTGTATTCTATTTGTTTTTTTTCGTGTTGCTTAACAATTAGTTTATAGTGAAAGCTTTATACATTCGGGCCAGGTAATTGTTACAGATTGGGTTGATCAGATTCGCGTACATATTATACATTCTTTCAAAGCCTTTGTTGGTCCGTTAGTGGGAGCCAAAAGATATTCCCTGCAAGCCTTCAGTCGATTCGTAGATTTCTACACTAATAATGAATGAAAGTCTTGAGAGAAGTATCTATGATTTTTAGTTGTTCTGGTTACAAATGGTTTTATAAATAAATCTTTATTGTGAGACTTCTACATAAAAAGAATGTAATGTTATGCGGAATGACAAATAATTTGTAACAAGTATTGATTGATTAATTTTTGCATTGGAATATTTAAACTTCATATTTCATGTTAAGTTTTGATTTATTTCAATTTGTTTTTTCTTTCCCTTAAATTTTTTTGTGTATAACAGACAATAACATAACATAAAATACCTATTTGTGTATACAATACAATTTTTTCATGGGAGATTATTACAAACAAATAAATTAAATATTACTATTTTGAGTTCAAAGAATGTATGTTGGCATTATTTGAATTATATATTTTAATATCTAATTAGGTAATAAGTAGTTCCGTAACAATACAAACTATAGAATCGGCTGACAAAGTAAATAATTTCCAGTTTAATTATATGTATACATTGTGTATGTGTGTGCATGAGCATCTGAATATTCCTGTGTGCGCATTTTCTTATTTGTAAGTAAACTTTAAAGGACAGTAAGTGGAAAACATCATAAAAAAATTCGCTTATTTTTTATGTTTACAATTCAGTCTGAAAGGCATAGTTGTGTATACACATTTTTATATCACCTATTTTGAATAATTAATTGTTTAATATATCCTGCTTTATGTTTATTTTAAAATATCTTTTAAATAATAAGTGATTTACAATATTAATTTTTTAAATTTAATTTTTAACCACATCTTTTTGGTTTTTGTTGGCTTTTTTCACAATTTTGTTGTTTCATTTGCATTTGCGGAAAATATGCTGGTAATTTCGTTGCGTTAAGTTAGGCAAAAATATATGTTTTTTTCCGTATGTAAACAATAATTTGGTTCTTAAATCATCTCCTATTTTTAATTACACATTTGATTTTTCCCATGCATTATTATATATTTATATATCAGCATTGTAAGGTTTATTTTATTTTTGTTTGTTATTGAATCTAACTTTTAGTTATGCATATGTTACTTATAGTGGTTCCGAAAATATTATTGTTCTTGGCGCGAATAGCTTATTCTTCATCCGAGAAATCGGAGTTATCGCTTAAATCACTTGAATAATATTCCAACCAGCGATATTCGCGTCGATCGACGTAGTCCCATAGATATATCTGCGAGACATAGACCAATAAAATTTAAAAAACAGCTCAAATAAAACTCAGATCATAAATATTCAATAAAAAAAAATATTGCAAAAATATGAGTTGGATTTTTGATATTATTTTGCCTTTCTATTTTACCAAGTGAATAAAATAAATTAAAATTGACTTACATCGAGTAAATCCATTAACTGACTCTGGTTGTACGCTTTTCGAGCTCGTTTTGGCAACCCAACATCCACAATATCGCCATTAGGTAAAGCGTGCTTGTAGAAGCACTTGTTGCCAAAGGGACACTTTCCCTCTCCCTTATTGAAATATTTGCAGTCCTTGGCACCGAGGGCTGCACGATAATCATTAAGCAATTTATCTTTTTCCTCTTTAGTTTCTACCCAAAATGCACTAGGGCAGACAAAGTCGGAACACACGCGGCATTCAGGGCAAGCTCTGAAAAAAAATATATATATTAAAATTTATGGTAGTTTCTTAAAGATTTAAAAAGGTTGCTCAAAAGAAAATATGTGCAAACATTTTTTAAATTATCATAATTATAAAATAATTAATGTTGTCAAAGGATAATGTTATTATTTAGAGAGTAGGAAGGGCTTACCGCGTGATTTTGTGCTCAAACTGTTTGGCCTGACGCCATGTGCGGATGCATTCCAGGCAGAAGATGTGATTACAGTTGGGCAAGATGCCAAAGCGCTTTTCGCGTCCGGCCTTCTCCATAATGGTGTCGAAGCAGATGCCGCACGTCTTATCTTTGGACTGCGCAATCGCAAAGGACAATTCCATTGCCTGTTCGTGCTGTTGTAGGCACTCGCGATTGTGTTTCTTCCGCTGAGCTTGGTCAGTTGGATGCAGACAGTATTGGTCGCACATCTCGCATAACTCCATGTGTATGCGATAGGGACAATACTTGTCGTAGGGGCACGGACTCTCATATGGACAAACCTCATCCAAGGAATGCGGATCACCCTGTTTAATTACAATATCTTGTCTATATGTGGACGGACCACCGACGATTTCCGCCCACGAGATTCCATTTTGCACAACGGAACTGCCCGTGGCCTCGTCCTCATGCGCATCCTCGATCGCAAAGCGTTTCTGCCTGGGCACAAATATCGGTGCATTAACCCAATTTCGACGACTGGTGCTGGGCAAAATATCCGGCTCCGCTTCCAACTCTGCCTCCGCCTCTGGCCTAGTATCGACATCGGCATCGGCATCGGTGTCTGTATTTGAATTTGTATTGCTGGAATGTGATTCACCTTCATGTCGACCACGAGTTATGTCATGGGAGAAGCGACAGAGCGAATCACCGAATCGGCAAATGCCTCTCAAATAATAACGGCACATCGTTTGGCTTCGTCCAGGCAAAACATTTAAATTGGTCGACGCTTCTACCATATTGACAACGCTGGCCGAACTCATTTTGCACTTGCAAAGGTTCATACAGATGATGTGATCTGATCAAACGAGACGTTCTGACGACCTGAAACAGTCAACAAATATGTGATTATATCCTCGATAAACGCAAACTTATCGATATCGTTTGAATGTATTTATGTGTGCACATATATATGTACGTATGTGCCTTTGTTTGTTGCCTGTAGGCAAAGAAAATTAAGATGTCGCAATAACTCAACGCTTTCTACGCAATACAAAACTTGAGCTTAAATTTTACAACGCTCACAACTGCATAAAAATGCACATCACAATTGTTTTCTTCTAATATATGCCTACATATGTACATACGTGAATAATTATTCTATATCTATATAATATAAGTGCATATATATAATTATATCCATATACGTATATCTACTTATGAATTTGAATGCACGTGAACCTTTATAATTTCACATCGGCAGCACTGCGAAAAATTAGTGATTTTTGCTTTTGCACGATTGTTATTTATTTAATTTTATTAAGAACACTTTGTTTTCTTTCTTACGTTTTTTTATGCAAATTGATGCTCACAAAATTTCAACTAGGGATGGGCTGAATGAAAGGTAATCGGCGAGAGTAATAAATAAAATTCGGTTTGCTTGTACGATAGTTTCGCCAAATATTTGACAATTTTTTGAAAGAAAGACTGACGTCTAAAATAGACAAAAAAAAAATTTAAATGTTTCAACAGATAAAAAACTACACAACCTAAATGACATTTTCATTTGTATTTTATAAAGTTGAACAATTGGAGAAAGCAAGCTATCGATATGGTTTAAATTTACGTCGATATCAACGTGTAAACAACTGTCAGCTGATTACCTCGAAGTTTGTTTTGTTAAAAAGAATAAACTGAAGGTGACTACCAATTTAAAATAAATATGACGAGCGAAAGTGGAAAACGATATGTTTGTGTAAATTGCGGCAGCCCAGCACGAGAGTTGATTAAAAAATACAGCAATACCGTTAAGCCGACAAATTGTGTAAGATGTTTAGGCCAACTCATTTTTTTTAGATTCCTATTAACTACCTACTTAATTATGGCAACTCTTTAATAGGACAAATGTAACCAGATTACTGATAAATATATCGAAGTCGAAGAATTCATAATTTTGATAGATGCACTTCTCTTGGACTCGGCTGCATTTCGACACATGATATTCAATGGAAAATTTAAGGTACACTTGGCGGTCCATTTAAACAGAGTATAAAATAATAAAAATTATGATAACTATTTTAAAGTTGTATTGGAAGATTTCACTCGTCGTCCTTCTGCTTGAATCGTTTGCATTATGTCGGCAAGAGCGAGGAGATGGCGCAAATACAGCTTTATATGAAAAAGGCTTTTATATGTGCACATTGCAAAGCATTGGAGGTAACAAAATATACATTTCCATATATATGCACTTTAAACATAAAAACAAACGTATATTTTTCAGAATACCTTTTAATAACGCTCCTGCTGCTATTTATTAGCGCACTTCTCAATTTACGTCAGATGAATAAAGTCGGTCATGAAGCGGTTACATTAATCATACTTAAAGTGGTGGCTATTTCGAATTTCTCAAAGTTTTTCCTGCTGCCGATATTGGTTTGGCGAAGCAATACAACCGATTTTGGACAGAACTTGCACTACATGCTAGTTACAGGACACCATCTCTGTTCCTTAATAATGGCTTACAGTGTAGTTGGAATTAGCAACAGCAATCTGCGATGTTTGACCACAATTTTGGTAATTTGTGCATTTGCCTTTAAGGAGTACTTGAGATATTTAGCAGCATTTAAAATAGATTTATATCTATCCTAAAGTATATATTTTCCTTTCAACGCCTTGTTATTTATAATAAGAAATATAGTAAGCGATTATATACATTTAAATGTAAAAAATGGAAAAAACAGTATTTTTAAATAAATCCAAAAATATTGGTATGGTTTGGTATTTATTATTAATTTGGTTTCATTGGGACTTTTTTTAGTGCTCCTGCAACCCTGAAATTTGCAATAATCGGCTGAGCTCTGTCAAAGTCGCATGCAGAATTTATGAGAATTCTATTTTTCTTATTTCCATTATGCAAAATTGAAATTATCTCTGGCGATGTACATTACTATTATCATAATCTAAATTGTTCTCAATTTGCAAAATAAAAACCCGTGGAGGATATAAATACCAACGTGTATAAAAAAGCACGTAATGAGTTTTGCCCATTTATAAAAAAGGCTACAGCAAACGTGTTATTTAATAATGTAAGACGCAACACAACAAGTGAGTGTGCGTATTGCAATTGCAATTGCAGATATAAAACGATGCGAACCCCGAAAACAAAGTGAAATTAAAAAAAGAGTAACATCAAAAATATTGGTAAGTCTAGAACAAATAAAATGACCCACATACACATACATATGTCCATATGTGTTCATTCGTCTACTTGTATTTATGCACAGACACATTGAAGTTGAGTTCGTCGTTGCGGCAACTGAGAAGTGTTCTAAAGTAGCAAAATATTTTATCTTTTGCAACTTTTAAATATTTTAAAGACAACTCATCAAACATATGTGCTTGTACGTAAAGTGCATAAGTGATAAACGAAGACGTTAATTTACACTACAAATTGACAGCTCATTTATAATGCCAATGTGACAGTCTTTATAAAGTTTTTGTTTTTTAATATAATACATACATATAATACAGAGACAAATGATTTTCTCATTTCCTTTCTTGAAATAAACTTAAAAAATATGACTTGGATAGTTTTATAGTAAATATAGATTTGATTAAAATAAAAGAAAAAACTAAAAGTCGGGTATTTTGCATGTTACCACGTCTGGTCACACGTAAAATATAACCTTAAAAATGACAAGTGACAAATTTCTTTTTTTGTTCACCTTAAGCGACTAAAACACAATCAACGGCAATACAAAACATTTGATACAGTGTCTCCAATTGTAGGACTCCAACCACTGTTTGAAGCTGATATCATAAATAATGGACTCGTGTCAACGTGGATCTGACGATTTGCTTTTCACAGCGACAGCTATGTTAATATTTTAGGCAAAAAGTGAAAATTTCGAGGCAACCGTCCGACAAATCGACCAATCGAGCAATCGATCACATTTGGCACACACATATGTACATTTCCCAGTCGCGTAAATTTAACACAACTCCGGAAGACAAAGATCACGTCAAGTGTCGCCCCTTCAAATGTCTGCTACGAATTCGTTTGTGTTCGCGAGTTTTGCTGTAAACTCTGCACAAAAAGTACTCGAAACTGCAAAGGACAAGGCAGCAGCCACTAAATCATTGAATTAAACTCGGAAACAGGAGTGGAGCTGTTCGATTATTGTTAAAGTGCAGATCGGTCTACAATATATATATACAGCAAAGATTGCGTGCAAAACATGCATTCCTCCTCTGCGGCTTCAAGTGCGCTTGTGGAATACTCGGACGTCAGTTCGGAGGATTTCTCCGATCCGGAAGCTGGCGAGATCGATTCGGATGCTGCGTTAGCTGGCAGAAGTGGAAATTCAGCAGCTGGGCAAGCAAATCGAAAACTAGATAGTCAGACTAGAAAAAACAATTCGGATTCCGTTTTGCGTATCACAAAGAACAATGAGTTCAGGTAAAATCAGGCAACTTTCGAATTTATTTTCTTTTTCACAGGTATTTTATACTTGTTGTCATTTTTGTAGAAAGAGGCGCACTGAAGAAAGCGACGACATGGCTTTGGTTCATGAGGTGCCAACAAGATCGAGGCAAGTGTCAGTTGTTCCGATCGATTTGACGCCGTCGAAGGGCTCTAAGGAGGAACAGTTGCAGTGGGATAGGGAGATGTACATGTCCAGCGATACAATCGACACCGATGAAATCGAAGCCGAAATGAAGCGACAGAAGCGCAAAAAGCTGAAGAAGGACAAACACAAGCATAAATCCAAAAAGAAGTCAAAGAAGCGCAAGAAGAAGCGTGCGAAATCATTTTCGAGCATTGATTCGCTGTCGGACAGCAACCTAACATCATTGCTGGACAGGCATCGACGATATACGCCGCCATCGGCCCCAAATCGAACGAAGAGCGCCGAGCGCACTGTCGTCAGCGCTGCACTGCCCTCATATACGCCCCATAAAGACAGTCAAAGTAGTCCCATATCTGTGGGCACTCCGCCTTCTCGACACCCTAATAGTAATAATACCACCTATTATGGTGATTCTACGGCGACCACATCAAGCACACCGCTGGGCAGCAATTTGCAGGTGACGGTCACGAACAAAACGTCGTCTTCGAACAGCCGACATCGCTCGCCTCCAACTCGCGCTGGCGTTGGTGGCAGCAGCAGCAACCAACGATATGCCACCTCACCACGCACACCGCCACAATCACTAAGCCACTCACATTCATCGGCTGGTGGACGAAGTGGTGACTCACGAAGCAACCGTTATGTGCAAAGTCCGCTAAAAGACGAAATAAATGCTCACCACCGATCCTCGAATAAGTATGGAACACGCTATTCAGGCGGTGGTTCTGTGGGTGGCCAGGACACCAGAAAACTGAAGCGCATATCACCAGGTATGTGATATTAGATTGGGAACAATAATAATTCAAATCTGAGCATTTAATAAATAAGCTTAAATTTATGTTATTGATTTAACCAAAAACCGTATCAAATTTCAGAGTTGGATCGCTATCACCACCAGCCAACCACGCCGCCGCATAAGCGACGAAAGTTTAGCGATGGCCGAGATGCATCCATGTCATCATCTGTGGGTCCATTTGAGCACGGCAGGCACCATGCTGTTAAATATGAACGCTACAGTCGCGATCGATACTCAAGGCGTGTGTCCAAGTATGCAATTTGCACTAGAAATAAATGTGATATGATTAAGCTATATTAATTCTCTTTTTCGTCAGGAGTCCCAGCGTTCATCGCCTATCTCGCAGTCGACTGTCCCCTGGGGGTGGAGCCAATTCTGGCAGCAGTAATTCAAATATGTATCGACAACGTAGTAATAGCCGTCATAAACACAACAAATTTGGTGGCGCACCTCATTCGCCTTCGCCACCAATGCAAACGAGATCGTCTTCCAAACGGGTCTCTGGCAGCAGTGGCATGGCTGGCATCTCCTCAGAACGCTACTCATCACGCTCACCGCGGCTCAGTTCGCGCTACTATGAGTCATCGCCGCCATCTCCGGCGGGCATCTCGGCGTCGACGTCACATCATCATCGACGATCTCCGAGGCAACATCATCGCAACAGCAATCGGCAGCACCGCACACCCAGTTCAGGTAGCAGTGGCAGCTCGGCATCGCCATCCCGATCGCCTGCGTCGCGGGACTTGAAATATAAGCGTGATGAGTATATAAAAAAGATAAGCGAGACGAGCTTATTTGCTGAGTTGGTGAAGGATCGCCATAAACGGAACAAGGCTCTAAAGGAGATTATTGATCGGCAGGAGGAGAATAGCAACAGCAACGGTGCGATGACTATCAACGAAAACAGTTCCTCGGTGGATGGCAATACGCCCAATGTTGCCAATGATAATCGACAATTGCCGGTGGCTCAAACATCTGCTAGTGCCACGCCAAACGGAATTGTCAGCGTCAGTGGTAACGGTAAGCCGGATTTGGACGTTAACAACATTCCAATGCCCAACAAAGAAAACAATGAAACACTTAAGCTACATCCGACTATTGCTGTTATTGCTGGTGCTGCTGCTGCAGATGTTACGGATGCCTCACCAATTGTAATGCAATCATTTAGACCGAACGCAGCGAACCAAAAACACAAGAGCCTAACGGCTCTGCCCCTGCCGCCCGGCATGAATGCTGCCGATTTTGAGAATGCAACGACGCCATCGCCGCCAGATGTGGTCAAGCAGGCGGCGGCGGCCACACCGAAGTCGTCGACGAAGAAATTATCACCCGAAGATAAGAATCTAATTGCCAACGCCAACAAGAGCCTTTTGAATCTGCCAATGCCACCCGTAATACCGGGCAGCGAGGAATTAAGTGGCGATGATGATGTCATCGACAGTCCCGAGGACTTCGATACTCCCAGTGGCAACAGCAACAGCACTACAAATACGGCTGCGAATCCAAACGCATCCCAGTCGACATCCCGTCGTCGTCCAGTGATACTCAATCGACGCGACTCTCGGAACAATGTCCGCGATTGGGGCGAACGCTGTGTGGATGTGTTCGAGGTGATTGCCCAGATTGGCGAGGGCACCTATGGACAGGTGATGATTTCAAACACACACTAGCACACTTTTATTAGGTCATTAATTAAGCATGTGTTTATATCTTAGGTATACAAAGCACGGGATCATCATACCAACGATATGGTTGCATTGAAGAAGGTGCGTCTTGAGCATGAAAAGGAAGGTTTTCCCATAACGGCTGTGCGCGAAATCAAAATATTAAGGCAACTTAATCATCGCAATATTGTTAACTTGCACGAGATAGTGACGGACAAACAGGATGCGGTTGAATTTCGCAAGGACAAGGGCTCGTTCTATCTGGTGTTTGAGTATATGGACCACGATCTCATGGGTCTTCTCGAGTCCGGCATGGTTGACTTTAACGAGGAGAACAATGCGAGCATTATGAAGCAGCTATTGGATGGCCTCAACTACTGCCACAAAAAGAATTTTCTACACCGGGATATAAAATGTTCCAACATATTAATGAACAACAAGTATGCACATAACTTGAGTCTATTATTATATGTATTTTTTTTTAATAATCGTTTACGTTTCTTTTAGGGGCAAGGTGAAATTGGCGGACTTTGGCTTAGCGCGACTGTACAACGCTGAAGACCGGGAACGTCCTTATACGAACAAAGTCATAACGCTTTGGTATCGGCCACCAGAACTGTTGCTGGGCGAGGAGCGTTATGGACCGTCTATCGATGTGTGGTCCTGTGGCTGCATACTGGGCGAATTGTTCCTGAAGCGGCCGCTTTTTCAGGCAAACGCTGAAATGGCACAGCTGGAAACTATATCGAAAATATGTGGCTCACCAATTCCTGCCGTTTGGCCGAATGTTATTAAGCTCCCGCTTTTTCACACGCTGAAACAGAAGAAAACTCATCGCCGGCGTTTGCGTGAAGATTTTGAGTTTATGCCAACATCTGCACTTGATCTGCTCGATAAAATGCTCGACTTGGATCCGGAGAAACGTATCACGGCGGAGGATGCGCTAAGATCGCCTTGGCTGAAGAATATCAACCCAGATGAGTGAGTACATATAAAATTAACATCTATCATAGAAATAAGTATGATAGGATTTGCTCTAGCATCTTAAAAAATATTTCTACCAAAGGTAAAAACTATTGTTGCAATATTTGCTTTGTTTCTTACAACAGAATGCCAACACCACAATTGCCTACGTGGCAGGACTGTCATGAGCTATGGAGTAAGAAACGGCGTCGGCAGCTGCGTGAGCAGCAGGAATCGCTGCCACCGGGAGTCATTTGTTCAGCAGCTAGGTATCAGCAACACGGAGCGACTATGGTTGGGGATGCCTAGCATTTACTCTATGCTTCATTCTACAATGAAGAGGAATACTATAAACAGCGGGAGGTGGAGTGTGCCTGGTGGCAAAGTTAATACCTAAGAAGTTTGTAACGAATTCTAAATAGTTAGTTGGCAGGCAGACTCAGATCGCGGGTTGACATGCTCTACCAAAGCACTCTATTCTTTAAGTCATCTTTTAAAAAATCAAAAACAAAAAAAACAACTAAGATAAGTATAATTTTTAAAAAGTGATGAAATGCTACAAATCGAGCATTTCAAATTGACCGCTGTATCATATTGTACTATATAAATACTATTTACCGCTATATTCAGACAAACAATCAGTCTGAAAATTATTTGTTTATAGTTTTTTTTTTTAAATTTTAGCGTAATATCTTAAATATTGGCAATAAAAAACATGAGAAATAACATATTTAACCAATGTGCATGTGACTCAAATTTGGTTCACATATAATTTTACTCTGTTTAAATAAATTTGACAAACCAATTCTCTTTGCTTTGAGGTACATTATGCGGTTTTTGTTTACGAGTGAATGAAAACCATCGCTTAGTTTCAATATGAAGGCGATATTGTGAAGCAGTTAAAGGTTAGCATTTTAACATTTAAAAAATTGTTATATATACATCCATATAAATAATATATATATATATATATAAACATAATATAATTAAATAGGTTACTAGTAATAGTATTAATTATTTTAGCAACATATTAATGTTGTTCGTATAATATGATTATTTTGTTAGGTATTTAAATTAAATTATAAAGTTAAAGATGAATTTATCAAGTAAAAGTGTACTAAAAACAAAAAACACCCACAAAAAATATTTTAAAAGCTTATATTTTTTAATATATAAATGAAGCCAGATATGAATAAATATGTCTATACAAATTACTATATAATAAAATGAATCTGCGTGAGACTGAAAGTAATTGAACACAAAAAATAGTGCAATTTAAATATTGAAAATTGTAAAAACTTATAAATTTAAAATTCCAACAAACATGATACTTTCTTCCCAAAGCGCCAATCAAATTGATTAATTTGGTGTCCAAAATATCAAATAAGAAAACATCAATCTGTCACTCCGTTTACACAATATAAACATATACATAAAATGCGTAATTATCTCAATGATAAATTAACACGAAATCTGTTGAAATTAATACAGTATGATTTTCATTGCAAAATGCAAATCATAGCTATTAGACAAAACAATGCTGTGGACAACCGCATAAATGGGTTTAAATAAAGTTGCCTAATGTCTAAAGATTCTTTTTATTTTGATTTCGTTTGTCTGGAAAGAGTTAACTATCTAAAAAAAAAGAAGTATGCTTCAATCACATATTCCAGTTTAAATTTAAACGTCAAAGTTTACGCCTCGATAATAAGTATCGATGAAAACGATATCGATAACCAGTTTGTAAAGTGCAAGGGAATCTGCAATAATTGTATTCGTTTACCAACACTAGAAAGTTGGCGTTCTTCTTTTTAAATAGTTTTCGGCTTGTTTATGTTTGCTTATGAAAATAAGAAATAAAAGTACAAATAAATCATAGTAAACTATGTTACCATTTCGGAATTATGGAGAAACAATTGATGTGAGTAAATATAAATACCAAAATAATGGAGGAAAATGCAGCAGTAGTAATAAATATAATATCTGCATCGATAGGAGTATGAAGTACAGCACCTGCTGGGCAAAGGAGGCTTCGCTTGTGTTTACAAGGCAAAATGTCTGCGCACTCATCAAAATGTCGCCATCAAAATGGTAAGTAAACCCCAAATGTGCTCCACATAAATGCAATATTTGTTAAAATATATAATTTTTTCTTGCAGATTGACAAAAAACTAATACAGGGCTCAGGCTTGACAAGTCGAGTTAGGCAAGAGGTGGATATCCATTCCCGCCTGAAGCATCCTTCTGTGCTGCAGCTGCACACGTTCTTTCAGGACCGTAACTATGTGTATCTGGTTCTAGAACTGGCTGAGAACGGTGAGCTGCATCGCTATATGAACCAGCAGATGAAGCGCCCCTTCACCGAGCAGGAGGCGTCCTCCATTCTGCGTCAGGTGGTAGATGGTCTGCTCTATTTGCACTCGCACAACATTATGCATCGCGACATATCGCTCTCGAATTTACTGCTCAGCAGAGATATGCATGTCAAAATAGCTGACTTTGGTCTGGCGACACAGCTGAAAAGGCCCGATGAAAGACACATGACCATGTGTGGCACGCCAAACTACATCTCACCGGAGGTGGTCTCCCACATGTCACACGGCCTGCCCGCTGATCTGTGGAGCGTTGGCTGTATGCTGTACACTCTCCTGGTGGGTAGACCGCCATTCGACACCGATGCCGTACAGTCAACTCTCAATAAAGTGGTTCTCTCAGACTATACTATGCCCAGCCATTTATCTTACGAGGCACGCGATTTGATCGATAAGCTACTACGGAAGAATCCGCATGAGCGCATCTCATTAGAGCAAGTACTTCGGCATTCATTCATGGTGAAGGCCGGTGGTGGCAGCACAATATCTTACACAACAACGCCTGGCGCGTCCGAAGGCTTTGGGCAGAGTATAGCCAGTGGAGATAGCGGAATCGTCACATTTGCTAGCAGTGAGTAGAAAACAATTTCCAGTTTGTAGTTTTTATTCCACTTGGTTACACATTTTATTTGCATAGATGATTCGAAGAATTCGCAGCGGCAAATGCTGCCGCAGATTCAGGAAGAGATTGGCTACTACCAGGAGCAGCGCAAGAATTACGCTCCACATCCCGTGTATCGACAAAGTTCATCAGAGCCGCTGAACAGTACAGAAATGGACTGGCAGAGAATTGGCCAGAGCAATAGTCACTTCTTGGCGCATTCCACACCAGCAACAATTGGACAAGTTGCTGCAAAGAATAATAAGAATGAATGTATCTCGGTGCCACCGCTGAAGACTCTCCGATTGCAACCAACGCGCTACAAGACAAAGAACGCCATCATGAGCATTGTGCCAAATGGGGACGTAGTCATTGAGTTTATTAAGTGCAAAAGTAAAATGAACGAAGATCGGATTGTGGATATTTGTCGCATATCGGGAGATGGACGTCGCATTACAATCTACCAACCAGATCCAGGAAGGTAAGAGTGCTAAAAACCATTAAGTTGATGGTAAACTCTCATGCACATAATTAATTTCAGAGGTCTGCCCATACGGGAGCAACCATCAGCAGTTCATCCCGAAAATTATGCCTACAACTATGACAATTTGCCCAGCAAACATTGGAAGAAGTACGTCTATGCAGCTCGATTTGTGGGTTTGGTGAAGAGTAAAACACCGAAGGTAACATACTTTAGCAGCCTGGCCAAGTGCCATCTGATGGAGAACATGGCCGACTTCGAGATGTGCTACTACTCGGGTGTCAAGCTCACCAAGTCACCCACTGAGGGTGTGAAGCTGCACGATAAACATGGACTACTGATCACCGATCAAACAAGTGGCGAAGCAATGCGTTGGATTGAGCACAGTAATGAGTGCTTTGCCCACTGCTTGAGCATTTGTAATGCATTAGAACTGGCTCAAACGGGCAGCAATACATGTTTCCCCGTCACGATTGGCAGGCGACCCACTCCAGAAGTGATGCCCAGCCAGCAACGTGCTGAAGGACTGCGTGATAGAACAAATTTTGCATACTCCACGCCAAAATCACAACAGGTAATTTGAGTAGCGATTCAATTTAAACAATTACTTAATATATATTCGTATTTTAATTACAGGGCTCAATCAACTTTTCCATTAGCACGATTTCATCGATGCGCAGTGGCAGCGATCTGATTGGAGACCAGCTTTTGGCCGCCCAACAAAATGTGCCGATTAAGCGATTGAATGT
This sequence comes from Drosophila demipolita, assembly GCA_035042405.1. Lineage (NCBI taxonomy): Eukaryota > Metazoa > Arthropoda > Insecta > Diptera > Drosophilidae > Drosophila > Drosophila demipolita. The sequence goes on from JAWNLI010000179.1 coordinate 3,200,665, forward strand.
GCCGGGTGTAGGCACTGCCACAGAAGTACGTTGATTCAGCTTAAACATTCTTTGCTTGATTTAAAAATATTATTCACTTGCTCTTAGCTGTCCCATGGCATTGTGCAAGTACAATTCTATGATGGATCAGTCATCTCCGTTATACCCGAGGCGCAGGGAGGCGGCATAACATATACGCAGTCCAGTGGACTCTCCACACACTTTCCCGACCACGACGACCTACCGATAGCGGTTAGGGATCGACTTTCACAACTGCCCCAGGTGCAGATGAAGCTTAAGTCTGCTCCCCTCATTGGCAGCAAGAAGTTTGAATGCAAAGCGACGACGGAATCTGCTCCTTGGCACAATCGCATGCTAATCTAGAGAGAACCCACCTTGGCACTAGTAGCGGTAGTCTTTATTTAAGAGAAAAGTTAAATACATTCTTTTTATAAGATAATTTTTAATCTTCATTTGAATATAAATATATATTTTGTATTAATTATCTATTTAAAATTTGATGCATGTTCTTTGAAGTGCCCGTCTGAGACGGATAAGTCTATAAATAATATCAGAGATAACCAATAAAAATGTCATCCCACAATTTATATTTGTCAATTATATTACATTGACAGCTGCGCCTAATCAAAAAATGTTTCATTTTGAATGTTTAAATCGTATTGCTATAAATATCGCTATAAATACACGTTGGAATATCGATATGAAAAGCAAGACATCGACACGTTGCTAACATCACTAGTATTTCTGATACATACAAACGAATTCAGTGCTTTTGTCAGTGCTGCACAGTTTGCTTTGAGTTTGTTTTTATTTGTTTCTGAGCTTACTAGAACAGCAAATAAAATGTGTGCAAAATAACAATGCTTATTATCAAATATAAATAAATTACTATACATGGATTACTTTACATAAAGTTCAATAATTAGTTAGTGATTGGCAAATGTGTTTTTTTGTTTAGTCGGGCAAAGCTCAAAAACTGGTTTGAGTTGAGTTTGACTTCGTGCATACGAAATTCGAGCATCCGCCTCTCCGCATTCATTCAGTGCTCGCACTCAAATTTACTACGTTCGCACACACACGTAAACACATGAAAACAAAACTATTGAGCAACATTGCACCAAGTCGTGTTTAAAATCATCTAATTTGCTACGATTGCTTATTACATATTTGCAACTCTTTCGTACACTTCTGTTAAAAACATAATATGCGTAAGTGTTTAATTTATAATTAATTTGCATCTGTTAAATTAGTTATGATATGTTATTGAATAACGTGTCAGAATGTATATATATAATCGCTTGCTATAAGATAGTGATTCTTTAACTTCAAAAACATAGTTTTCGTCTCCCCAGATCCATTAAGCTTTTTTAATATTGCTAGTTTTTAAATAGTCGTATAGCTCATAATTGATTATTACTACAATTCTAAAGCCCTATAATTACAAATTATTATCAAACATTAGACTTTAGTTAATTTATTAAATCTCTCACAATTTTAAAGCTAGAATTTTGTGAAATAACTTAAAACTTCCATTCAATGTAAGTGTACAACAATATTATTAAATATTAAAACTTCAACTTAATCTCAAGGAACAGAGGATCACTCAGTTGTTAGCTAGATATTTCAATACTCTGATCTTATAATCCAACTTAAATTAATCTCGAAATGCTTTGTTCAATTCACAATTAGCGCTTTTCTCTCTACCAGATTCCATTATTGTGTTGTCCAATTGAACTAACTTGTACATGATATTTGACCTCTTAATTGACGACAACTGAATAAGAAGTGAATGCAATTTCGAACTCGAATGTGAGCAATGTCTGTTAGGTTAGCAGTTGGTTACCAGCAATTGAGAGACGATCTCTCTCTGCGCCGTACCAAAAAAAAAATTAAGATAGAGGTGTGTGTGTGTCAGATAAGTTGTTCTTGCTCTGCTCGCTGGACGAAAAAACTGCTGGCTCCCACCGCACCTCAGTTCAAGTAAGGCAACGACGAACGTTGCTCAGCACGATATTCGAAATCGACATAAACAAGAGCAAGAGAGCGCAGAGTCGAAATCGAACATGGTGTTAAGTGAGAAGGGCTCACTAGATACATAAAACGTTAAGAGAAGCGCTTCTGCTGTGACTGATATTTAATGACGACAAACCGAAGAACTGAGTGTGATTCACTTTCATTTCATTGAATAACATGCAGTAGGCGAGTAAAGAGCATTGAATTTAGTTGCCAATTGTGCCATCAAATCGAATAACAAATAAAAACTTCAGAAATTCTGTTAACACATCCAAGCACTTGATTCGGTCGACGAACTGCCGTTGTTCAATATGTCTGGCAAAGGCAGTAACAATAATCGCGATCGCATTCGAGATCCGCGCGAAGAGATTTTGCTCGAAACGAACTTCGAAGATGATGGCGGCGTACTCACGCGTGCTTACAACAATAATCCCTACCAGAATCGGCGACACAGTGCCTACCAATCTGAACGCTCCTTGGATAGGTATACAGAACGTGGCGGCGAAGGTACGACGACAAACACATGCAACAAGCACATTACAGCTTAAGCACAATTCTGTTCGTATTTGTCCCCACTCATAACTATCACAATGCACAGTGCTTATCTTTTCTGTAAACAGGTGTGGTGTGTGTGTATGTGCGTGTGTGTGTTTCTGTTCATGTGTAGTAGAATATATCAATAAAGTAAAAAATATATAAAGATTAATATATATATATATATATAACATGTACACATATAAATATATAAAACACAACCACTCAGTTTCTTACATGCAATATAAGTGTATTTTATATGTTTTTTTTGTTCTCTTTAATGAAAGTTTCCACTTTTTGTAACATAATTTTAATTGATATTCTTGCAGCCGAGTGTTGTCAGTCATGTATGGCACGCATTCCATATGCTACGCTAATAGCGACACTTATGTGTCTGCTCGGCGTTGGCATCTTCTGTGGCACCATGTATCGCGGTGCTTCGCTAACGGTTATAATGATGGATCAGGTCTTCCACCTGCGTCTAATCTGGTAAGATGTCTTAACTAAAATGAAATCTACCTTAACTAATTTACCAATTAACCTAAACAGGATCGAGGCAGTGCAGTTGATATTCGTTATAATTGCCGCTGGAATGGCTGCTCTGGGGTTTATGATATTGTTTGTCGGCTTCTTGGCAACGGGGGCCACACGCTACAAGGTTTATCGGGCATGGCGATCACGCGTCGGCGGTCGCATCTCTTGTGCGGTGCTAATGGGCATCACCTATTTGCTTAATTTTTTATGGACGTTGATTTTATGCTTCTTGGTTATTGTCACATTCATTTACACCATGTTCTGGAACATGTGCTCCAGTGTCGAGCAATCCCTCAGCTGCATTGATTTAACACAATTCCGTATGTCAACAAAAGTACAACAATTACCATAACTCCAATTGAATGACTTCTTTTCTAGATTTCATGTTTCCGCCTAACACCAAGCTGGAGGATATGAAGGTGTGCGAAAAATACGAGATTAAAGCATTCTGCAAGGATGGTGTTGAGAACGCTGAAGTCATGTTTATTCTGGCTACGCTCTCCACTCTCTTAGTCATTCTCAGTCTTGTACATTATTTGATGTGTCTTTCGGCAAATTATGCGCACATCCGCGATCATGAAAAATTCCAGGAATTGCAGGAGATACAAAATCTAAACGAACTAGAATACAGCGCCACATCCAAGGATCGCTTCTAGAAAATATTATTATTTACAATTATTTAAATTGAGCTTCATCAATAATTAAATTTTGATCAAATGGAGCACAAAGACACAGAAATGCAACGAAAAATCCGCTATATCGATAAGATTTTGTTTTTAATCTAAAAATGTAACCCATTTCTTTATCATTCCACTTATTTTTCTATGTTAATTTATTGCTTTAATTTATATTTAGGCCAATAGCGAACGCAATCAAAGATTCACATATATAAACATGAATTTCGTCGTCTATTCAAAATCCCATGAGAATTGTTATCAGCAATAATTTCGGGTTTTGTGTTCTTCCACAGTGAAAGCCTTCCAAAAATGTAAACGCTGAGGCCATCTATAGAGTTTCTAGTTTTAACCATCTAATGTCCACCTGTTCATGCAAATAAACAAAAATTTATTTGTAAAATTGAACTTTAAGTATATATTTTCCGTCCAGAAATACCTATTTTATATTAATTAACATCACTTAACTGCTGAATATTGAAAATGTTTAATTTCTTTTGAATTATTTCATGCGAATATGTGTGTTTTATATTATTATTCTTATAGCTCGTAAGAAATCATTAAATATTTGTACTAGTTTACGTACAAGCTAAGCTCATCGATATTCATATAATTACGTACATATGTATATATTTACATTCAAATAAAGAATTTTAAATACGCTGCTTTTTAAACAGAAAAGTAACATTTCTTTATCAGCTACTCAGCTTCTGCTGGAGTTATTTCTGGAGGCATTTTAAATCTCTTATCCTCTCGTTTTGAATTATAATTGTTCAAAGTCAAGAGCATATATCTTATCAATTGTACTTCTAAAATTTTAAGTTGAATTTTAAGATATACCAAAATTTGTCAGCGATGTCAAAAAAACGGTCGTATATGTTTCACTATCGAGAAGGAAGAGCAGTATTTTATTTCGGGTAACTCGATATATATATACTCGGGTAATATCGATAGTATTCGATAGTTATGCAGTTTCTTGGTGGCTATTTATTTCGTAAGATAAATAACTGATGCCTTCACAGTAAAAATTAATCAAATAATTAAAATGTTGCGAAAACTCAATACACCAACGGCAATTTTGGTTGTAAGTAGATTACAATTAAATTAATTATTATTTTATAATTGGAACATTGTTTGAAACATATTAACATAATATAGAATGTATGCTTTCAATTTGTAGCGTACAGCGTCAACACGCACCGAAAAGCTAGAAGAGATCCGTGAACGATTATCCAAAGGTCCAAACTTTCAAGATTTTATACAAAATCCGGATAATTCCAAGGACGACTTTGAGAATTACGATGGCAAACTGCGTCGCGAAAAGGGGGAGACGCAACAATTGCGCCTGCCACCATGGCTAAAAACGACAATTCCAATGGGAAAGAATTATGCTAAAATCAAGTCACAACTGCGAGATTTAAAGCTATCCACTGTATGCGAGGAGGCACGATGTCCGAATATCGGCGAATGTTGGGGCGGTGGTGAACATGGCACACAAACAGCCACAATAATGGTGAGACCTTGTTTGACCTTTGCTGATAGCAATGCTGACGGCCATTTCACTGATTACAGCTCATGGGGGATACTTGCACCCGCGGCTGTCGTTTCTGTTCGGTGAAAACTGCACGTGCTCCGCCGCCTTTGGATGTCAACGAACCTGTGAACACAGCCAAAGCAATTTCCTCCTGGGGCCTTGATTACATTGTGTTAACATCGGTTGATCGCGATGGTATAAATATAGAAATGGTATTTAAATTAAAACATGAGAATTTTAATATATGTAACCTGCAGATTTGCCGGACGGTGGTTCAAAGCATATTGCAGAGACAGTGCGTGAGATTAAGGCGCGGTAGGTAGAAAATTAGCATTTACCACTAATACCCTTAACAATTTAATAATTACCTTTGCTTTTAGTAACTCCAACATATTTGTAGAGTGCTTGGTGCCCGACTTTCGCGGGGATTTGGAGTGTGTGCAGACGATTGCTGGTTGCGGCCTTGATGTTTATGCCCACAATATTGAGACGGTGGAGAAACTGACGCCATTTGTGCGAGATCGTCGTGCCCACTACAGGCAAACGCTTAAGGTTCTCAGCGAAGTGAAGAAATTCAATCCGAATCTCATAACAAAAAGTTCCTTAATGTTGGGCTTGGGTGAAACGGATGCGGAAGTTGAGCAAACTATGCTCGATTTGCGAGAAGCAGGCGTCGAATGCCTGACCCTTGGTCAGTACATGCAGCCCACCAAGAGGCACCTCAAAGTCATCGAATATGTGACGCCCGAGAAGTTTAAGCATTGGGAGCAGCGCGGCAATGAACTCGGGTTTCTATATACTGCAAGTGGGCCACTTGTGCGAAGCTCCTACAAAGCTGGAGAATTCTTTATAACGAGCATACTGGCAAATCGAAGGAAATCAGTTTAAATTAATAAATAACTAGAATAATAATAGTTGAAATTATAATGCTTGTATGTGTATTTCGAAATTGTTAACAATTGTTAAATATATATTTGTTATAGCTGAAAATGCTAGCGTTTAACAAAACTAAAACAAAATTTTGCAGTTAGCAACTGCGAAATACAATGAATTCAAAGTGATGACAGCTGGAAAAGGAGGATAATAACAATATTGATTTAACGTTATAAAAGATGAATATAAATAAATATATGAGTAAATGTTAAAGCAATGTAATTATCCATGGGTAGCGAAATTGAAGCTAAAAATTTGATCATTTATTAATATTGTAGAAATTTGGTATATTTGAAATACCAAATTTGCAATTTGCCAATTGAGGTCTACGGTCACATTTAATCTACCTTTTTTTCGTTTTTATCTATTGTGTGACCATTTGTCGTTGTTATTAGTTGAAAGTGCATATAAGAAGTAAATCATATAGATTTGTAAAGGCAATACATTCGTTTTAAACTAACAATAATCGAAATAAAATATATACTAATGTCTGCACACAGAACGTTAAATAGAAATGCAAAATGAAATAGATAAGCTGTCTATGTATGCAGTTTGCTGTATTTATGTACGTACACATACATATGCATACATATACAATTGAATATGTATGCATGTGTGGCAGTGCGTTTTTGTTTTTGTGTGCGTGTGTGTGGGACACAAAGAGTAGGAAGTTTTAACACAACTCAGCAGTAACGGGAAGAGTGTGGCCAAGAAATTATAATTTAAACCTTCATTTTATTTCGTAAATATATATAAATTTACATATACACATATACCTACATGCATATATACTGACACATATGTACATCAGAGACACGACCATGGAAGAGTGACCAATCCGTGAAAATGTAATAGTGTTCACCAACGGTAGCTTTGTTTCAGCATTGTTTTTGTTTTGAATGCAATTGTTCCCTTTCTCGCACACTCTCTTTGTCATTTAACTAGTGCTCGGCTCGTGTCTGTGTGCTTAAAACCCGATTATGCTCGGGCTCATTTTGGGTTATGGAGACCCGAACCTGTATTCCACATAGTAAATGCATTTTCATCCACACACACATACATGTACAATACGTATGTGTTTCCGTGTATGTGCGTGTGGACTAGTGTTCACAAGATTGGGGTAATTTTTATACATCACATATGTATGCATATATCTACATCAACAAATACTAATATATTTATGAGTACATACACGTATGTAACTCATTTCTTTCTTTTTATAAACAAAACTGCGTATTTGTTTTAAAAAAAAACTACGAATTTCTTAATTTACCAAAACTATTTACCTAATATATGCAAATTCTTTTGCATACATAGCTCAACGCTTTTTAAACATTCTGTGTGCATTTTTCGAAACTTGTTAATAAGCATTTATAAGCACTTTAACTATATCTTTATGATAATAAATATTCACTTGTAAGATAATTTTGGATTTAGATAAGAAAATACCATTTGACCTGAACGAAAGAAAGAAAATAAATTTTATTTTCTACAGACAACTGCGTAAATAAAAACAAAAGCCACTTTTCAGTAAATAAATGAATAAACACAAAAATCGGTGCAATAAAAATTGCGTGTTGTGTTTTTTATAAAGATTAGCTTGTTTATTTATGAAAGTTTTTGCTTAACAGTCGACAGGTGATTGGAGCTAATTGTTATCGACGATCCCAAGATCCTCAAGAACGCCAGAGTGGAGGGTGATTGAGATAATAAGCGGAGTCCGATACGGATAATTACGGGCCGGGTCGATAGACGGACGACGGAGAGAGGCGAGCGAAGGCTACTTGTTGCCGTGCGGTTCCTAAAAAGTACTCAAAATTGATAGAAAGAACAAAAAGGCTGCTGCAACTGGTGCCTCAGCCGGGGACCAGCCGCCGCGCAAAAAGGGACGTCGCTCCGGAGGATCTAGCTCATCTTCAGCCGTAGACTCGAACGCAGCGTCGACATCGAGAGCGGCGCAACAGCAAATATCATCCTCGTCCTCCACCTCGTCCTTGACCTCGAGTGCAACTGAAAGGAAAACTGAATCGTCGCAGTTAAGTCGAAAAAGCCTTTCCGAGGCAAATAGACTGCAACAGAATTGTTCGACGTCCACGACGGACACAAATACGAACAACACTAGTAATAGCAACAGATTAATCGACAATAGTTCTAGCAATTCTGCTATGAACATGCAGAATACGACTGCGTTGTCAGGCTCTGCAGCAACCGCAGACGGGTCTGGCGCCACTGTGGAGTTACCCACAGATGGCGACCAAGCCACCCATGTGGCTAACAGCAGCACCACCGGCAGTGGAAGCGGTAATGGCAGCGGTGGTGATGGACCAGCCGATCAGTCTGTCCAGCAGCCATCCAGTGGCCATACCAATAACACCACAAACGGTCACGATGTCAAACAAAATGGTTTTGCTCCCAACAACAATGGCAGCAGCAGCAGTAACAACAATGGTGCTCTGGATGGCGAGAATAATCGTGAAAATAATGGCGGATTTACGGGCGTGCATTTGGATAAGTCCAATCAGGAGATAATACGCCTGATTGGCCAATATTTGCACGACGTTGGCCTGGAGAAGTCGGTGAAGACGCTAATGGGCGAATCAAATTGCTATTTAGAGCATCCATCGGCTACGAAGTTCAGGGAGCATGTCCTAGTGGGTGACTGGAGCAAGGCAGATGGTGATCTCAAGGTAAATTAAATGCAGATAAATTATTGTTGTTTCTATTTATATGATTACATAACTAATTTTTTGCAGGACTTGGAGCCATTGATTGACAATGGGAAAACCGCAACAATTACCGAAATGAAGTTCATATTGTTAGAGCAAAAATATTTGGAGCATTTGGATGATGGCAATCCATTGGATGCACTGCATGTGCTGCGCAGCGAATTGACGCCACTGCAGCATAATATTGCCCGTGTACATCAATTGACCTCGTACATGATGTGTTCGACCAACCACGACCTCTACCAGCGCGCCAAATGGGATGGCAAAGGGATCACATCACGTGCCCTTGTCATGGAGCGTCTGCAGACATTTATGCCGCCAACGGTTATGATGTCGCCCCGTCGCCTGCGCACATTGCTGCAGCAGGCGGTCGACCTGCAAACTCAAAACTGCCCCTGTCATGACATGGCCTGGGAGACGAATCTGCAAACGGTCTCGCTGCTCACCGATCATTGTTGCACTACAGATGGGTTTCCCATGCAGACAATACAAGTGCTGACCGATCATTGTGACGAGGTCTGGTTCTGTAAATTCTCGCCCGATGGCCTCAAACTTGCAACGGGCAGCAAAGATTCCACTGTGATCATCTGGGATGTAGATCCTTACAAGCTGACGCTAAAACATCGTCGCGTTTTCGACGGCCAGGCGCAACTGAATGTAAGTTTCGTAAGCTGGAGTCCAGACTCAACGCTCATTCTAGTGGGTGGCACTGAGGACTCGCACGAGCTGTTCATATGGAATGTTGACGATGGCAAGCTGGTGGTGAAGTTCTCCCAGTCCCTAGAAGATAGTCTAGCATGTGGCACATTCAGTCGCGATGGCAATCATTTCGTTTGCGGCGGCCAAAAGGGCCAGCTCTACCTGTGCGATCTAAACGGTGATCTAATCGACTCCTGGGAGGGTGTACGTGTCAACAGCGTCGCCTTCCGGGCAGATAACAAAACCATTTTAGCGGCCGATAATCACTATCGTATAAGAGGGTGAGCATAAGAGGGTGACAAACATATTGCCAAAGATCGAACTAATTTTTTATGGAATTGTCAAATGAAATTTCAGCTACAATTTCGATAATCCACGCTCAGACTTTGATATACTTCGGGAACCGCATCCAATCATGACGTTTAGCATCAATGCGGCTGATCGTCTGGCTCTGTTGAATGTATCCAATCAGGGCTTGCATCTGTGGGACATCGAGGATAAGTGCCTGGTGCGACGTTTCCAAGGGATTAAGCAAAGCAACTTTGCCATTCATTCGTGCTTTGGCGGCTTAAACGAGAGCTTCGTGGCGAGCGGTAGCGAGGACAAGGTTGTGTACATTTGGCACCTGAAGCGCGAGGAGCCATTGGCTAAGCTGGCCGGCCACACCAAGACGGTTAACTGTGTGTCCTGGAATCGAGTTTATCCGTCCTTACTAGCCAGCGCTAGCGATGATGCCACCGTTCGTATCTGGGGGCCGAAGCCAACCGGGAGCAGTGCAACGACAGAGAGTGACGACTGTTCTTCTAGCTCGTCGTCCTCATCATGGAACATGACCTAAACAGCTATTTTCATACCTATTTATTTTTGTGGTGGATACCGATGCGATGTTGCGGAGGAGGGGGTTGTCGTGTGCACTTTGGGGTAGTTTTTTTTGTTTATTGGTTTAGTCAAAGGTCATATAGGCTATATATCAATCTATTCATACTTATAGTTCTATTTAAATATTGGAATAGTGTTTTGCCGATATCAACAGCTTTCATTCACACTCAATTTAAGTTGTGTCCGGATTCGATTAATTTTAATCTCTCATTTTTTGTCCGTTCTCTATATTTTCTTAATATTTTTTGTGTATGACAAGCGACCCTCTAATGCGTATAGTATCTGCATACATAAAAATAAGTACGTGATTACTCTGAATTAGTCGTAAGTAAAACTCCCAATGTCGATCTAAACGTGGTGCGCATGTCTCTGCAGCCCCATAATATATATATATATATATATATATATATATATATATATAAATATATATATTTGTTGCAGCGACGGCGAAAACACAAGACTGCCATTACAATACAATGTGTATGAGCAGCATGACTTACAATTAGCATTAAAGTTCTATAAGGTACATTGACATTATTGTCTCACACACACATAATCGGACACAAACACAACAAACGCACGATGCGAGTATGTATGGATTATGTTTAAAGCTTTTCAAAACAAAAAAAAACATTAGTATTTAAAAAAACAAAACAAAAAAGTTCTTAATCATATGTGTGTCTATTTATTAACATGCCTATGTATTGTGTATTGGCTTCACGTTTTTTTTATCAAAGTTCCAAACGTGTGACAGGAAAGAATCTGCAGACATTTGCCATTTTTAATAATTTTGTCTATTCTTCGACCTTAAGTTTTTAATTGTTTGGATTACACCGACTCAGCTCAGCAATAATTTTAGTTTATTGATGCGAAACATTTTTAATTGAATATTGAGCATGAGGGATTTTTGTCAATTTTAATTGTTCACTTTTTATTAATTTAACATTTTGCATCTTTTCAGAATGTAACTAAATTTACCGATATAACAAGCGGACCTTTGTAACTCTAATTTTATTTTATAATCATTACATGCAATAAAGATAGCCCTACATACATACATAATTAAAATTTGATTATAAGCTGATTGGAAATAATACCTTAGGAAAAAGAAACTTACTATTGATAAAAATAAATAACAATTGTCCTCTCCCCAATTTGCAAAAATAATGCTACTTTACGAGTACGAAAAATAGCCGAAAACTAAAGAAAATCTTTTCAAAATGAGCGCCTTTCAAATGATAGTTATCGATATATTTAGAGTGAAATACGATAGTTGTCAGAGTTGCCATTAATCACAGTGTTAACACTGAACTCTAAAAGAAAATATCTGACGAACAGAAAAGATATTTAATTATTTTTTATTTAAACACATTTCACAGAAATGTCTTCCGGCGACGGTAAAATAAGTCTGCGGAAACTCGATTATCCAATGTGTGCAGCGGAGGCACTTTCTCGACTTGGTTGGTTTACCTGTAACATTTTTAAGCTCTTGCGACTACTTTTTTCTTTATTGTTGTTATTACAGAGGGCCTCATTTCGAACCGCATGAAACCAAACTTGGCCATGCAAATGATTTCGGAGTTTATTTTCTTGGAGCGTAGCAAGGATAGCCAAATGAATATATATCAAGAGTTTCAATTGATACTAACGCTCATTGATTACTTTTCCAGGCCCGGCCGGGATGCCACACGCAATGCGATCTTTCTCTCACTATTTGGCACTCAATTGACGCCACAGCGCTCCCGGCTGTTATCGAGATTGATTAGTACGGCGGTGTCGGGTTCGGTGGCGCCGCTGCTTTTCTCGGCGGGCACATGGATGCAACAAGTGGGCTGCAAGTCTGCACCGAGCTTGGAAGTAGCCCAGAATATAGTCAGTGATTTTATTTCGTTTTCCCGTAAAACGCCGGAACAATTAAGGCAACTTCCAATGGTCGGTCCGCACTTTGCGGCAAACTTTATGGTTGCCGTGGCCGATCTCTATCTGAATGAGATCCGTAGTGGTGCTTTAACGCCACCCCCAGATGCGCTGCTCGATGCGATAACAGAATGGACGACAGAGAATCCGTTGCTCTGCCAGGCACCACAGCAGCCACTTGTCCTACCTCCAGGCGCCATTGCAATGCCATTTGCAACTCCACTGGCCGGCCTGCTGCGCTGGGTGGTACTGGCACCTTTGGTCTCAAATCGCCCGGCCTATAGCCAATTACATTTGTCACTGCTGCGCGCATTGCTCCAGCTGGTAAACGGTGGCGACGCGACGCCATTGCATGCCCAGGACTTGAAGCAAATTGTGACATCGCTACAAAAGTATTGCACTCGTTTGACCGAGGCGAACGTTGTCCCTAATGAGGATCCTGCTTACATTAAATGCATGGAACGCTTTGCCCAAGCTGTGCAAATCGCCTTATCCTCTAAATGCATAACAAATCAGATTCAGTTGCTTTGCGTTCTCGAAACACTTCCGCCGCACACACTCATGAAAATTGTGCTTGGAACGCACAAAAAGTTATGACAACAAAATAAGAGTATCCATATAAATAAGCACATATTTCAATAAAGATTTAATGAATTAATTATAAATATAAATACATAAAAGATATGTAAAATCATTTTGCATTTATAATTTGCCATATGTTTATGTATATTTAATACTTTAAATATTTAATTTAATATTTTAATCGAATTTGCAAAATGAAAATAAGTCAACATTAAAAATATTCCAATTTGAAATTGTATGGACTAGTTATGTCAAAGGATTTGAGCTAATTAGGACATCAAAAAATATTAGTTTATTTGTCATCTATCAGGAATTTTTCATTCCATTCCATATTCGTCCTCCGTCTGAAATTGTTTAGGTGTTTAAGTAATATCTCTAACATAGAATGCACACCGATAGAATATTGTTTTTCGATTCGTAAATACTATTTCCGTTAAAAATTTAATGAAATGGACACGTTAGAGTTATTTTTCTTGTAATTCAACCCATAAGCATGTTTTAAAAATGTCTATTATATACACATTTAACAATTTCCCCCCAAAAATATGTCTTTCTGAAACAGGATCTCCCTAATTGCCTAATTTTTCAATCTTATAGTTTGCTTTTAAAATTGTAATTTCCTTTACCACAGTTGTTTTTTAATTATGAACTTTAACATGTATATGATTTCACACAGGATCAGCCAAGTGATTAAATATTTCAATGATATTCATGCTGAAAGAATAATTCAGAAAAAAGTTTGTCTTTGTCTTTTAAAATTCTACAATAAATAATCAAATGAATAAGATACATACATATGTTGCCAGACAGCCAAAATGTAAGGACTCTCACATTGCGCAGGACCTGCGTGCGAGAAAGTAAAAAATGATTTGACTTGGAAAATCAATATGGGAAAGTTCGCAGTGCTACAAGTATAAAACTATTTCACTGTTGGCTGTTTGAGTTCATTTTTGCGATTAAGCAGTTGCTCAATTAACTGTTGCATCATTAAAAGGATGCAATGAACCCAGTGCCAAATCGTGACTTTATGGAGGTGCATCCGCTGCATCAGCATCAGCCACATTGCAAGCAGCAATGTTTTGTGTTCACTGAAATCGCCGATATTGAGCTGCCCGCCGAAATAACCAAATTCGGTGGTGGCAACGAAAAGTTGCGCTGCTCCAATGGCGGCCTGCCGACATACAATTGCAAGAAGGACTCTTGCAGCGAGTCTTCCGTTGAGCGACCTGGGCGATCAAGAGGCCGCAAGATTCTTATAGGAATTTGCATGGTGTTAGTCTGCATTGCGATGGCTGGAGGGATACCGTTGGCACTGCAATTGCGTTCCTCGTCCCTGCTGGAAGCACGTTTGGCATTCATCCGACGCCTGTTGACGGAATCGCCACTTATTGAGGGCTCCTGGAAGCCGCCGAGCGACATTAAATCCAATAGCAGTGGCATGGCCGATATACGGCAGAATCATATTGGTGCCGTTCTGTGGCCCATTGCTGTACACTGTGGTGCTCAGTATCTGGATGCAGTGCAGCTCGTTCTCGAGGGCATAGATGAGGCGAAACGCATCACGGCCGCCACGAACTCGATGCACATTGTAGAATCGGCCGATGAGATGGAGCAGACCCACATTCGCGGCGAGGTGGCGGTCCTAATGGGCATCGGTGGCGGTCATGCATTGGGCACCAGTTTAGCGGTTCTACGCTCCATCTACCTGCTGGGCGCTCGCTTCGTTTCAATTACGAGCCTGGAATGCACAACACCTTGGGCAGCTGCAGCGATACGGCGACGTGATTATCTCATCGAGGAGAATGTAACCAACTCTCTCAACGAATTTGGCAAAGTGAGTATACAAATAATGGGATCGCGAATTGATGTAGTAGTCTTAATCCATTATTACCATTCTAATACCAGACAATGCTTTACGAAATGAACCGCTTGGGCATGTTGGTGGAGATATCGCAGCTTAGCGAGACCGCTATGGTTATAGCTCTGCGCACCGCCAAGGCACCTGTGCTCCTAATGAATGCTGCTCCGTTATCCCTGTGCAATGGCACCAATGTCGCCTCCATACCGGATCATGTGCTCAGGTGTGTTTTTGTGTCTTGTTTCTTTTATTTTATCCAATTCGAATATGCTCTGCAGCTTATTGCCGGAAAATGGTGGAGTTATTTTGTTAAACTTGGAGCGCTGCGGTGATCGGCCAATTAGTGTACGGGAAGCAATACTCGCCATCAACTATGTGCGAAAGATGGCTGGTGTGGATCACATTGGACTGGGTGGAGCACCCAAAAGCTATGCGCTGCTGTTGGCCGAGCTAGCTAGAGATCGGGTGTGGGGGAATGCGGCTATCAAGAAGCTGGTTGGTGGCAATGTTATGCGGATTCTGCGTGAAATCGAAGCTCTCAAGAATCGTTTGCCGCTATATGAGGAATGGATACCACACGAATCGATCGAAAGCAACTCGTATTGCCGTTATCCCGAGTCGTAAATTAACTAAATTATTATTAGTTTGCTGTTTAAGCAACAGCATTTGTATTTTGCGATTGCCAGCTCAAGTTTAGATAGATAAATCGCTTGATTATGTAGATGAATTCTTTCTTTGCGATCTAGTTCTCTGAATTTCTTAATAAAAATTCTAAAATTATAATTGTTATTGCAGTATCAACAGGGCACTGAATTCGAATCCTTATATTTATGTATTCAATTCACCAAACACAGCACGGAGAAATCATACAGTTACGAAATAAAAACAATCCCAAATTAATTATGCCTCATTACACTTTCACTAATTGGGTGGGATGTGTAGGATATGCATCAGCGAACCCACTATTTTAACAGCCCATTTGTAATGCAGTTAACAGATCACTATGACGTAAACTAAGACTACTGTAACTAGTACTAACATATGTAAAATAAAATTCAACACTGTACGTGAAATATCGATCGATATTGATATTGAGATAACAAGCTTGAAGGCGATGAGTTGATACTAAAGGAAGCGAGCAGGAAGAATACTTCAATTTAGTATTGTCATTTGCAAATCTGTGAAGTTTGTTACAGCAACAGCCAATGATTATATAGGGCTACCAGGCCATCAAAAATATAAGTGGTGAAATAGCTTTAGCACAATAGCACCTAAGCTTGCAAGGAGTCTTCAGCAGCAGAAAGTTAAAATATAACGGCAAAATCGAATTTTAGGAGGAAATGGACAACCACAACATTCAAGAAGGCGGCTGCCGACGAATTGTCGTCAACCAAATCGGCCATTGTAAAATTCACCAAGCAGAGTCGGGCACAACGGTGTCGATCGGTCATCAACTTAAATATTAGATTTTTACGACTAATTGTCTGTTGCATGTTTATAAATCATAAATATATGTAACCTTCATCAGTCAAAGTTATCCTTTTGTAAGGATGTATGACCCATTCTGTATAATCAGTAAAAATTTAATTTTTCATTTTTCTAATTGTTGAGTTGAGAGTAAGCATTTACATAAATCATTCGTTACAAGCTGGGCATACTTAAAAATACGTTACAAACTATTTATCGAGTATATGCGAATGATTGCTATAATAGTAAGATATAAATATGTAGCTATAAGACATGTTTACATTTTAAACTTAGTGCGAGCGAGAAACGTTCTTGACACTTTACCACACTGACTAATTTACCACGATGCCGGTGCGAATGCCAAGAGTAAACGAAATTACCTCCCTTTCTGGTGGTCGCTCATTAAACTCTCGTTTTATTATCTTTCTTGATAAAAGGTCGTCGCTCAGATCAGCAAATGTTATTGGATTTATGTCTTCATCGTTTAGATCACGTTTAATTCTCCCGGGTTCACTCTCCTCATCGTCGTCTAACTCAAAAATATTGTTATTTGTGATTGCGAGCTTGTTAATCTCGTTAAAGAAATTAGCCTTAGCGTTTCTGATGGTCCTGTCGAAACCAGGGTTGCTCAAGGGTGGCAAGTAAGTGGCTGGAATAGGCGTTGATCCCTTATAAGTATCAGGACAACGGGGATCTACAGATCCTGGATAACAATAAGCTGGAGTCGTTGTAGGCGGTAAAGTTGATGTAACTAGATTATGCGAACAATGAATATCAGTAGATCCAGGATAGCACTCAGGTGAAGAAGTTGTCTTTGGCTGTTGTGGACAGCGAGGATCTGTTGATCCTGGGTAGCAGGAAGTTGTTGATGGCGTAACCTGATTGCCAGGAATTCTTGTTGTTTTTATTGGTGGAAGGTAAGTGGCTGGTTGGCATTTTGGATCGGTCGACCCATCGAAACAGCCTGGTTTTCTTGTAGTTGGTACTTTGGGGCATCTTGGGTCTGGCGATCCAGCAAAACAATTTAGACATTCTGGGTCACTCGATCCTGGACGACATGAAGGGGTGGAGGTTGTTGTGAAAGGTTCTTTTGGACACCGAGGATCAGTAGATCCTCGATAACAGTTGGGCGAAGCAGTGGTCTTTGGCTGTTGTGGACAACGAGGGTCGCTTGAGCCAGGATAGCAGCTTGGTTTAGATGTTGTTACAACTGGTCGAACTGTTGTTGGAGGCAAGTAGGTGGCTGGTTGGCAATCGGGATCACTTGATCCAGTATAGCAATGGGGCTTCGAAGTAGTTTTTGGTTGCTGTGGACAACGTGGATCAGTTGATCCAGGATAGCAACTCGGCCTTGTGGTGGTTTTTGGTTGCTGTGGACAACGAGGATCCCGTGAGCCAGGATAGCAGTCAGGTGAAGACGTCGTTTTTGGCTGGTGTGGACAACGAGGGTCGCTTGATCCAGGATAGCAGCTTGATTTAGATGTTGTTATGACGGGTCGAACTGTTGTTGGAGGCAAGTAGGTGGCTGGTTGGCAATCGGGATCACTTGATCCAGCCAAGCAAAGGGGCTTCGAAGTAGTTTTTGGTTGCTGTGGACAACGTGGATCAGTTGATCCAGGATAGCAACTCGGCCTTGTGGTGGTTTTTGGTTGCTGTGGACAACGAGGATCCCGTGAGCCAGGATAGCAGTCAGGTGAAGACGTCGTCTTTGGCTGTTGTGGACAACGAGGATCGCTTGATCCAGGATAGCAGCTTGGTTTAGATGTTGTTACAACTGGTCGAACTGTTGTTGGAGGCAAGTAGGTGGCTGGTTGGCAATCGGGATCACTTGATCCAGTATAGCAACGGGGCTTCGAAGTAGTTTTTGGTTGCTGTGGACAACGTGGATCAGTTGATCCAGGATAGCAACTCGGCCTTGTGGTGGTTTTTGGTTGCTGTGGGCAACGAGGATCCCGTGAGCCAGGATAGCAGTCAGGTGAAGACGTCGTCTTTGGCTGTTGTGGACAACGAGGATCGCTTGATCCAGGATAGCAGCTTGGTTTAGATGTTGTTACAACTGGTCGAACTGTTGTTGGAGGCAAGTAGGTGGCTGGTTGGCAATCGGGATCACTTGATCCAGTATAGCAACGGGGCTTCGAAGTAGTTTTTGGTTGCTGTGGACAACGTGGATCAGTTGATCCAGGATAGCAACTCGGGCTCGTGGTGGTTTTTGGTTGCTGTGGACAACGAGGATCCCGTGAGCCAGGATAGCAGTCAGGTGAAGACGTCGTCTTTGGCTGTTGTGGACAACGAGGATCGCTTGATCCAGGATAGCAGCTTGGTTTAGATGTTGTTACAACTGGTCGAACTGTTGTTGGAGGCAAGTAGGTGGCTGGTTGGCAATCGGGATCACTTGATCCAGGATAGCAACGGGGCTTCGAAGTAGTTTTTGGTTGCTGTGGACAACGTGGATCAGTTGATCCAGGATAGCAACTCGGCCTTGTGGTGGTTTTTGGTTGCTGTGGACAACGAGGATCCCGTGAGCCAGGATAGCAGTCAGGTGAAGACGTCGTCTTTGGCTGTTGTGGACAACGAGGATCTGTTGATCCTGGGTAGCAGGAAGGTCTTGATGGCGTTACCTGATTGCCAGGAATTCTTGTTGTTTTTATTGGCGGAAGGTAAGTGGCTGGTTGGCATTTTGGATCGGTCGACCCATCGAAACAGCCTGGTTTTCTTGTAGTTGGTACTTTGGGGCATCTTGGGTCTGGCGATCCAGCAAAACAATTCAGACATTCTGGGTCACTCGATCCTGGACGACATGAAGGGGTGGAGGTTGTTGTGATAGGTTCTTTTGGACACCGAGGATCAGTAGATCCTCGATAGCAGTTGGGCGAAGCAGTGGTCTTTGGCTGTTGTGGACAACGAGGGTCGCTTGAGCCAGGATAGCAGCTTGGTTTAGATGTTGTTACAACTGGTCGAACTGTTGTTGGAGGCAAGTAGGTGGCTGGTTGGCAATCGGGATCACTTGATCCAGTATAGCAACGGGGCTTCGAAGTAGTTTTTGGTTGCTGTGGACAACGTGGATCGGTTGATCCAGGATAGCATCTCGGCTTCGTGGTGGTTTTGGGTTGCTGTGGACAGCGAGGGTCGCTTGATCCAGGATAGCAGCTTGGTTTAGAAGTTGTTATGACGGGACGAACTGTTGTTGGAGGCAAGTAGGTGGCTGGTTGGCAACCGGGATCGGTAGATCCTGGGTAGCAACGAGGTTTCGATGTGGTTTTGGGCTGTTGTGGACAACGAGGATCGGTAGATCCCGGATAGCAACTAGGTTTCGATGTAGTTTTCGGTACCTGAGGACAATGGGGGTCACTTGATCCAGGATAGCAGCTTGGCTTAGATGTTGTTACAACTGGTCGAACTGTTGTTGGAGGCAAGTAGGTGGCTGGTTGGCAATCGGGATCACTTGATCCGGTATAGCAACGGGGCTTCGAAGTAGTTTTCGGTTGCTGTGGACAACGTGGATCGGTTGACCCAGGATAGCACCTCGGCTTCGTGGTGGTTTTGGGTTGCTGTGGACAACGAGGGTCGCTTGATCCAGGATAGCAGCTTGGTTTAGATGTTGTTATGACGGGTCGAACTGTTGTTGGAGGCAAGTAGGTGGCTGGTTGGCAATCGGGATCACTTGATCCAGTATAGCAACGGGGCTTCGAAGTAGTTTTTGGTTGCTGTGGACAACGTGGATCAGTTGATCCAGGATAGCAACTCGGCCTTGTGGTGGTTTTTGGTTGCTGTGGACAACGAGGATCCCGTGAGCCAGGATAGCAGTCAGGTGAAGACGTCGTCTTTGGCTGTTGTGGACAACGAGGGTCGCTTGATCCAGGATAGCAGCGTGGTTTAGATGTTGGTACAACTGGTCGAACTGTTGTTGGAGGCAAGTAGGTGGCTGGTTGGCAATCGGGATCGGTAGATCCTGGGTAGCAACGAGGTTTCGGTGTGGTTTTGGGCTGTTGTGAACAACGAGGATCGGTAGATCCCGGATAGCAACTAGGTTTCGATGTAGTTTTCGGTACCTGAGGACAACGGTGGTCACTTGATCCAGAAAAGCACTTAGGTGAAGCAGTCGTCTTTGGCTGTTGTGGACAACGAGGATCTGTTGATCCTGGGTAACAGGAAGGTCTTGATGGCGTTACCTGATTACCAGGAATTCTTGTTGTTTTTATTGGCGGAAGGTAAGTGGCTGGTTGGCAATTTGGATCGGTCGACCCATCAAAACAGCCTGGTTTTCTTGTAGTTGGTACTTTGGGGCATCTTGGGTCTGGCGATCCAGCAAAACAATTCAGACATTCTGGGTCACTCGATCCTGGACGACATGAAGGGGTGGAGGTAGTTGTGATAGGTTCTTTTGGACACCGAGGATCAGTAGATCCTCGATAGCAGTTGGGCGAAGCAGTGGTCTTTGGCTGTTGTGGACAACGAGGGTCGCTTGAGCCAGGATAGCAGCTTGGTTTAGATGTTGTTACAACTGGTCGAACTGTTGTTGGAGGCAAGTAGGTGGCTGGTTGGCAATCGGGATCACTTGATCCGGTATAGCAACGGGGCTTCGAAGTAGTTTTCGGTTGCTGTGGACAACGTGGATCGGTTGATCCAGGATAGCATCTCGGCTTCGTGGTGGTTTTGGGTTGCTGTGAACAACGAGGGTCGCTTGATCCAGGATAGCAGCTTGGTTTAGATGTTGTTACAACTGGTCGAACTGTTGTTGGAGGCAAGTAGGTTGCTGGTTGGCAATCGGGATCACTTGATCCAGTATAGCAACGGGGCTTCGAAGTAGTTTTTGGTTGCTGTGGACAACGTGGATCAGTTGATCCAGGATAGCAACTCGGCCTTGTGGTGGTTTTTGGTTGCTGTGGACAACGAGGATCCCGTGAGCCAGGATAGCAGTCAGGTGAAGACGTCGTCTTTGGCTGTTGTGGACAACGAGGGTCGCTTGATCCAGGATAGCAGCGTGGTTTAGATGTTGTTACAACTGGTCGAACTGTTGTTGGAGGCAAGTAGGTGGCTGGTTGGCAATCGGGATCGGTAGATCCTGGGTAGCAATGAGGTTTCGGTGTGGTTTTGGGCTGTTGTGGACAACGAGGATCGGTAGATCCCGGATAGCAACTAGGTTTCGATGTAGTTTTCGGTACCTGAGCACAACGGGGGTCACTTGATCCAGAAAAGCACTTAGGTGAAGCAGTCGTCTTTGGCTGTTGTGGACAACGAGGATCTGTTGATCCTGGGTAACAGGAAGGTCTTGATGGCGTTACCTGATTGCCAGGAATTCTTGTTGTTTTTATTGGCGGAAGGTAAGTGGCTGGTTGGCAATTTGGATCGGTCGACCCATCAAAACAGCCTGGTTTTCTTGTAGTTGGTACTTTGGGGCATCTTGGGTCTGGCGATCCAGCAAAACAATTCAGACATTCTGGGTCACTCGATCCTGGACGACATGAAGGGGTGGAGGTAGTTGTGATAGGTTCTTTTGGACACCGAGGATCAGTAGATCCTTGATAGCAGTTGGGCGAAGCAGTGGTCTTTGGCTGTTGTGGACAACGAGGGTCGCTTGAGCCAGGATAGCAGCTTGGTTTAGATGTTGTTACAACTGGTCGAACTGTTGTTGGAGGCAAGTAGGTGGCTGGTTGGCAATCGGGATCACTTGATCCAGTATAGCAACGGGGCTTCGAAGTAGTTTTCGGTTGCTGTGGACAACGTGGATCGGTTGATCCAGGATAGCAACTCGGCCTCGTGGTGGTTTTTGGTTGCTGTGGGCAACGAGGATCCCGAGAGCCAGGATAGCAGTCAGGTGAAGACGTCGTCTTCGGCTGTTGTGGACAACGGGGGTCGCTTGATCCAGGATAGCAGCTTGGTTTAGATGTTGTTATGACGGGTCGAATTGTTGTTGGAGGCAAGTAGGTTGCTGGTTGGCAAGCGGGGTCACTTGACCCAGGATGGCAACTCGGCCTTGTGGTGGTTTTTGGTTGCTGTGGGCAACGAGGATCCCGTGAGCCAGGATAGCAGTCAGGTGAAGACGTCGTCTTTGGCTGTTGTGGACAACGAGGATCGCTTGATCCAGGATAGCAGCTTGGTTTAGATGTTGTTACAACTGGTCGAACTGTTGTTGGAGGCAAGTAGGTTGCTGGTTGGCAATCGGGATCACTTGATCCAGTATAGCAACGGGGCTTCGAAGTAGTTTTCGGTTGCTGTGGACAACGTGGATCAGTTGATCCAGGATAGCAACTCGGCCTTATGGTGGTTTTTGGTTGCTGTGGACAACGAGGATCCCGTGAGCCAGGATAGCAGTCAGGTGAAGACGTCGTCTTTGGCTGTTGTGGACAACGAGGGTCGCTTGATCCAGGATAGCAGCTTGGCTTAGATGTTGTTATGACGGGTCGAATTGTTGTTGGAGGCAAGTAGGTTGCTGGTTGGCAAGCGGGATCACTTGATCCAGTATAGCAACGGGGCTTCGAAGTAGTTTTCGGTTGCTGTGGACAACGTGGATCAGTTGATCCAGGATAGCAACTCGGCCTTATGGTGGTTTTTGGTTGCTGTGGACAACGAGGATCCCGTGAGCCAGGATAGCAGTCAGGTGAAGACGTCGCCTTTGGCTGTTGTGGACAACGAGGGTCGCTTGATCCAGGATAGCAGCTTGGCTTAGATGTTGTTATGACGGGTCGAATTGTTGTTGGAGGCAAGTAGGTTGCTGGTTGGCAAGCGGGATCACTTGACCCAGGATGGCAACTCGGCCTCGTGGTGGTTTTAGGTTGCTGTGGACAACGTGGATCACTAGATCCTGGATAACAACGAGGCCTTGAGGTTGTTTCTGGTTGCTGTGGACAACGTGGATCTTGGGAGCCAGGATAACAGGCAGGTGAAAAAGTCGTTTTTGGCTGTTGTGGACAGCGAGGATCTGTGGATCCAGGAGAGCATCTGGGCTTAGGTGAAGTTCTTGGTGGTTGACCTGTTGTTGGAGGCAAGTAAGTTGCTGGTTGGCAATCGGGGTCAGTTGAACCTGGATAACAACGGGGCCTTGAAGTAGTTCTCGGTTCCTGTGAGCAACGAGGATCGGTTGAGCCAGGATAACAATTTGGCTGCAGAGTTTCGATTTGTGTTCGTCTAGTTGTTGATATTCCATGTTCTAGATAGTCTGCACCACAGGTATAGTCTCGCTCACAGGATCCGTTGCATAGTTCAATATCACATTTTAGGTATACTTGAGATCGGTCGGGAAACTTGAAAGCCTTAAGCGTATTATAGTATGTTAATGTTTGGCCAGAGCGCGCCTCTAATTTCATCCATTCTCCAAACACTTTTCTTTTTAACGAGCATCCCTTCTTATCTGATAGCTGCAATTTTGTCGTAGTGCTTGCATCAAATTCTGGATGATCAGATGCATAACATTGTAAAATATTGATATCCCATGTCTGAGTAGCTTGCTTAACATTAATCGTAAATGTAATATCCGTGCCCAGTTTTAAGGTGTAATTAATTGGTTTAATATTTGGAGGAATTCCGGTTCCAATTTCCATCCAGCATTCGACAGGGCCACTTGGCGTCTCAACTGCAATTACTTCCAGCATATCGACAACGAATGGCCGAAAATAAACAGTTTTCTCCTGTTCGTCACTGCGACTGCATGTTATCTTGCGTGCTGTGTCCCAGCTCTCTTGAATCCTTTCGTCATTCTGAATGATAAGAATGTTGTCAACAGATGCACACAGCGAGCAGGAAGGTTTGCTGCCACATCCATCAAATGGCACTTTAAATACAAATCTCTGTTCATTGCTACCAGCGTTCACATATCTAAAGAGTCAAAGAAAATTATCAGTTTGTTTGTTTTACAATCAAGTTTTTGGGTTATATTACGCACTTGCATTTGGGATCATTGTAATATCCCTGACTGTATATAACACCACTAAATGGCTCCGCAAATTCCACTTCGACTATCATCCCATTTGAAGTGTCACATTTTACATCGATCTTTTCAATGTTGCCGTTAAGGGACGATGCCTTTCGAGATACCCTGGGGAACGAAAGTGCCGATTCGGCGGGATTGACTTCGTTTTTATCATAATCGGCATCTTTGCTCAGTTCTGCCCCATTGGCAATGACCTTTAAAATGCATTAACAATTAGCTATAATTTATTACGATATGTGCAAAATGCATACCAAAAGCTGAGTCAAAAGTATTATGTGGCCAGTTTTGACCATTTTTGTTTGGATTGTCGCTCAATGTGAAACCTGTTGTAAATAAATCGCAATTGTTATTATTGTTGGCTATATATGTAAAATTAATTTATGTACTTGCATGACAAGGATGAGACTTGTTTAAATTAGCAAAAAAAAAATATAGAATAACAATAATATTCTAATAAATTCAGATAAGTGTCGAAGAATTAATTACTGTTTATTCTTCCAACAATATGACTATATAAGTATGTATGTAAATCGAAAAAGCAATTTTGAACCACACATCTGAAATAAATTCCAGTATTTAATTTTAGCAATTAAAGCTCCTAAATTTTTGAATTGTGCACGTATTTACCTATAAATATAATCAGCTGTTAACCGAATACTCGATAATAAATTATAACAAAATTTGCATGTACATGATTTACCTTTTTATTACTCCACAGCTAAACACAAAACATGATCGAAGTTCTACACTAAGAAACAAAATTTGGCAAGGATTATATTTATTAACTTTCTCCATTTTATTATTATCCCTCTTCTAGTATGTTTCAGTGCAATATCCTTTTTGAATTTCCTAGGCACGTCTTTAAATAGGTCAGACACTGCACAAAATCCGTTTTGAGATCCGTTTAAGGTGATATTTTGCTTTCTTTAAACCAAGTGTAATGTCATCAACACTTACTGTATTAATGAAGTATAATGTGGCAATCACGCCAGACCGGATAGCTGTTTATATGTAAAAATATATACATATACATATGCATATTCGAAGATGATTTAACTTTCTGAAGACGGTATATCAACCACATTTTGTATATATTTTGAATACAATGTTCAACTCGGCCGTTGGCTGTGAACTTGAATATTTTGGATTCCCTAATTTTTTTTTATAATTTATTAATTTTTTTATATATGTTGAATTATCTTTGCGCAATTTTCTTACATTGTTCACAAAGTATTTATATTTGCAGTGGATTTTACCTGTTAGATTTAAAATTTACATTTTGATATTTTTGACTTGTTTACTGCTTTTTGTGTCTTGTTTTTAGTGCGCAATAAAAGTCTTTGGTGCAATTAACAAATTGTTTTTTATGTTTTTTTTGTTTACTTTTTGTGTGAACAAACAGATAAGTGACATTTACGAAGAGCAACAAAATAAAACGGATTTTGTTCGATTTTAATTAAATATGTTAATTAATGTATACATCTTTTTAGATATTTAATGTGTGCAATTCGAATTATAGCTGTCTATTGAAACTAACGAGTTCTTTTCAATTTAACTAATGCGACGAAACCGATTTTAACATTTACATCGCTTTGGCGGGATTTTTATTGACTGGTTACAAAAATTAGATAAATAATAATAACTTGGACATTGATGATCTTGCCGTGAACTTTTGCCATTTGGGCACATCACACAAATGGGCGCTTGTGCATTCCTATTCATGTTCGTATTCGTATTGGTATTCATATTGGTACTCGTGTTCGTAGTCTTATTCGTATTGGTAGTCGTGTTGGTATTCGTATTCGTATTCGTCATGGCAAACTAGTGATTACCCAACAGGCTTTGACGCCGTCACATCCACGCATCGTGTAAACACAACTGAATCTTACAGGTGTTGTGAGTGTATGTGTGTGTATGTGTGTGTGTGTGTGTGCATATTTCTTAACTGGCACCCACCTATCAGCAGCCATCAAACTAGGCGACTCTAAACCGTAATGGAACTGGTCAGCCCGCGGTAGTATTGCGATTACCCAATGCTGCAGCCCAAGAATATTCAGTAATTTTTAATATGCACCTTCAGCTGCATATAAGTTCGTTCTGTAATTTATGCCGTAGCTTAATCGATGGATCTGTATAAAAACCTGAGCCGGACATTAAATTCGGCAATTTGTCTTTTTATATGATTACAAAAATTATTTGCTTAATTTGGACAACAGTCAAATTAATGAAATTACAGATGTATTAGCCTAATCATTATACGAACACAACATTGCCAAATATTTATCAAAAGTAAGTATCTTAAGCTGCTGTTCGCGAATAAACAAATAAAAGGTGGGCTAATAATAACCGATTTTAAATAAATTCGCATTAGTTTTTTTCCCTCTATTTTTCTTTTATTTTTCGTGTGTGTGTTTTTTATGCGTTTCTTTGTAAAGGCTAATATGTTTCTGTCGCGAGTGGAAATGTATGAGGTCAATGGGAGTTGGATTTAATGGAGTCAATCTTTAAGCCAAATCTTACAGTCTTGTATGCTTTTTGTAAGATTCGTCGTTAAAGTTTTTGTTTTGCCATTACTAATAATGCCACACTTTTGCCAATAGGGTATGTAAAATGCGATGCGTGTTAAAACTCGATTTAGCCTTTTTCATTCACTAAATACAAATAGCCATTGACGTTTTGGGATGTCCAATTAATGGCAAATTTTTGTTTTGCCTTTAAACCCAATATTGATCAATAGCAAATCTAATAAAGTTTACGGATAAAATGATTGCCGCAATAAAATCAACAACGTAATCTGTGGTTTGTAATCTTGCATCCTCATTTACATATGCTCAAGGCTTGCCCAGGAATATTTAATGCTTACTATTTGTAAAAAAAAATGTCTACGAATTATGTTTCATTGTGATTATTTCCTCTTAAGATTGAGATATCATGGCTCAATGTCTTTGGCTTGTTTGGGTTAAGTGTTTTTTCGGCACTGATGCAATTTGATTGATTTGTTTCGGACTTCGGCCTTCCGCAGAATCTTCAGCTCATCTTTAATTAAATCTAACATTTTTGAAAGATGTTATCCGTCTTTTATTAAGTGCACACAGATTAATTAACACTGGTTTGATTAAGCTTTAGCTGAGTGTGAATTTAAACATTTAAGAATCATTATTTAAAAACATTACATTTTGTCTGAGATTAATTTGCTTACATTGTAAACATTTAAAAGCAACATCAATAAAGAAAAATTTTCCCAAAATATATGCCGTTAACTGAGTGGTGATTTAAATGAAAAATTAAATAGATTACACTTGTAATAAATTTTATACAAAAGTATTACAAGATCACATTTAGGAAAATAGATATTTAAATACCCAAAAATAGCGAAATTAACTTAAATGATAAATGAATTTGATTTCACTTGTAAAACATTATTTATAAAAGTCGTACAAGATCACATTTAGTCAAAATTAATAAAGATGCATTATGTTTATACGATTTATTGCTTTGAGTGGTGATTTATATGAAAACTATAATTGATTAAACTTGTAATACTTTTTGAATAATGGTCTTACAAGCTCACATTTAGTATGTACAAATAATTAAGCACCCAAATAACAAAATTAATAAAGATGCATTTAGGCATAAAATATATTTGGTCCAGAAATTCCACAATTTATGATTGTCACTCTCTCTCAATTGCACAGTAATCAATTTTGCAATTTTTACTTTAAATGCCAGAAGATATATATTTTTTTTGTCTGACACAGCACAGCACACTGATGACCATTACGATCTTGAATAATGTTGAAATCCAGTTGAGATTAATTGTCACTTAATTGCTGAAACTTACTGAAATCACTTGCTGATCGTTGCTTGGGGTAAAGTTAATTCGATCGCCGGCTGGTTAAGAGTTCGAAGTTGCACTAAGCTTCGAAAATACGCGTCTTCGTTTTTATACTCGCACGTAGCATGTTTTAACTAAAAAATCGTTTGGAATACTGCTTTCAAAACCCAAAGGCGCAGCAAATGAAAAAAAAAAACAGCAGCAGCAGCAGCTACAACAACAACAACAACAGCAACATCAGCTAAAAGAGCAACTAAAACAGCAGCTCGGCTAGCCACAAAAGAGTTATTTACTTTAAAATAATTTTTTTATATTTCCGAGGCTCGTTTTAAAGGTTTTTTTTTGATATACACTTGCAAATTATTTGTACTTTGATGTGGCAAGAGATTTTCAAGACTTCAAGTGAATAAATCTGCAAAGTCGTTTTTTCTGATTGTTTTTTGTGACTACACCTTATGAAATTCAAATATTTCCATTACTTTTTGATCACGCCTCGTGCATGCATACAAATACACTTTCCTAATGCGCTCTGTGGGAGTCTATTGGGATTTTGTCACTGAGATAGACAGCTCAGCAATTATTCTGAATGGTCTTAACAAAAAGCGTTCCTTTGTTTCCTTAAATCCATTTGTTTTTTTGTACGCTTATATTTTAACATTCCGTTAAACAAAATACACAATTAACGCTTACAAGTAAAAAATAAGTAAGAAATCTAAATCTAATATTATTTATAGCTATTCGTCACGATTAATAAGAAATTTAAAGGCTTTCAGTTAAGCAAATATTAAAATCAAATAAACCAAAATAAAATTTAATTTAATAAAAATTTATGGATGTGTTAAACTAATATTTTTAACTAATTATGGCCAAATAGATAATACCTTGAAAGAGTGTACGATGATTCGCGATCAAAACCAGATTTGTTTTCCATTTCTATTTCTATTTGTGCGACAGACAGTCGCGTGAGCCGAACATTGTCCGCTCGACGAGGCGACGTCTTCTTCATCTTGACCCGGTCCCAGGCAGCGACGACAACTGCAGCTGAAAGATCCGCAACGTCAAACGGCTAACACCTCTGTATATATTTTAGGGCCAAAATGCCAAAATCCGTCATTGTCGTAACTGAAATCGTGGCCGGCTTCAGCATCGGCACCGAGAGCCGGTCATGCAACTAGTATGTGTGGCGAGTATAGTCATTGCAAGGCCCGATCATCCCGAACAGGTATTATCATCATCATATACCACATGCATATACCAGACTCAGACTAAGACTCAGACTGAGTTTTTGGGTGCCCAGCGTCCGCTTCGTGCTTCGTGGTGACAGACTTCAAGTGGTCATGGCGATATAGATGGCGTTGGGTGATTACTGTACCTTTGCTGATCGTCGCCATGGATAGTTATGTGATGCTGAAGTTGGCGGTACGTGCCAGTTATTACAAATAAAAACAAATGCTATGCTATTCGTCATTTTTTCCCTTTTTTTTAAAACCTAGACTCACGGACATTTATGCAACCTTTGGTCAGATATTCAATCATTCATATTTACATATATTAACAATAAGTTAATTACCACTTCTTGTTAATTAATATATTATCATAGAAAATATAAATGTTGTCGTAAAAATATGTCTAAAGCTTTAATATTTTCAATTTACGTCTATCGCAGACATCACTTAAGCTGCTGAAGGCCACCTCTGATTAGATCAAAAACAAAATACATTTAGCAAAATATTTTGCAAAAAATTAATTTAAAATAGCCTTCAAGGCAGGCAACGCCTTCGGTTGAGGTTTAGGATACAGTCATGGAAAAAGAAGAAAATACGCAACATTCCCATTTAATTGCCATTGACTAGCCCTGAAGAATTAATCTGAATAAATCTAATCCTTAAGTGCCAACAACTTATCACAGATCTAAAACAGTTTAGCGATAAATGTATTTCCAAGGCAATATGGAAGTATGTAAAAAGTCGAATAGCTGGAATTAAAGAGAAGAAAAAGCAAACACTTATCTGCAGCGAGACCATTCATTACCAGCTAGTCTATTATTATCTTTTTCTATGGCAATAAATACATAATACACTTTATTGTAATCTTTCATATGTACATAAAATCGCTACACACGATGAAGATCTCACGAAATGTGTATGTGTATTAATATTAATGCAAACTCATTTATTGCGTGTAACCCAACACAAGAAAACGTCTCTTCAAAATATTTGTATTTTTTTCTTTTCTTCAACTAAAATAACTTTTGAGCATTGTCAAATTTTTAAAATATTGAAGATTAAAATTTTTTAATCAATTATCTTAATTGTTATTGATATTTAAACATTATCGAGGACATTTGGCATTTGGCAATATTAAAAACTTGATTCTTAAAATCACAAACATTTCAAGATAACAAAAGCGAACACTCTTAAAGGTCAAAGAGCAGACCTATGAAAACAATTGGTATTTGGGTATCGTAAATTGGAATAATATTTTTTTGTGTGCTCCCAAAAGTATGCAACACTTTTTGTTTTCTACAATTCGCAGGCATAGTTTGGGGAACTTTAAAGACTGTACTCAATACGTCTGAAGATCTTAGCATGCATCCAAGTCATGTGGATTTGTCAATAAGTTGTCATGATTATTACCAAGGACAGGCACTATTAAAAAGCCTTGCCATTCAATGGTCATTAACTCTTGGAAGTTTAGTTCAAGCTGGTATTCTTAAAAAATTATATTCAAATTTGTTATTCTAGTAAGCTAATGACAAGGTTTTAATTACGCTTACATAGATTGGTCTGAAGTCATTAAAAAAGTTGTTTTCTACAACTGTAAAAATTGCAACAAAAAGAAAAACAAACTCAAAAATCAATGTAAAGCTCAACAAACAAAAAAGCTTTTCTCTATTTGAAAATTGTAGCTGGGAGTAATTGATTACGTAAGCTTTCAACACTGCTTAACTGCAATTTTGCGTGGGCAGTGTTGGCAATGCTGCAAATTTTCTTAACTGAAATAATAAAGGGGACCCAAAGGAAAAATCAATATTGTCACAGCTGTTCGTGTACAACAAGTGAAAAGCCACAGCAAAACCGGAAAAAGTCGAAAAACTGAATGTGAAAGTGCACAAAATACACATTGAGCTGTTAAAAAACAAAAAATAAAAACAATCAATATTGAAAGTAATTTAAGCATATTCGGTAATTATTGAAAACAATTGCAATCAGGCAGCTAACCGAAGCATATTATGAGGCATATGTTTGATCTGCGACTCTTGTGGCAATAGAGCAAATTATATTTTTCAAACCAGTCAATTTTTGATCCATCAATATGCCAAGTTCAAGGCGTGCCATTTTGGGCCACATCATGTCCGGTCTGTGCTCTAAAATGAATCGCACCAAGCCAGTGCCAGCGGATGTGATGGAGACACCACTGAAACGATGTCTGACCACCTTCGATATAGCTTTGCTGGGTATGGAATGACGAAATGTAAATTTGTATTTATTTGTAGCATATTTGACAATTGTTTCGCTGCAGGCATTGGACATATGGTTGGTGCTGGCATCTATGTACTGACTGGCGCTGTGGCCAAGGAGATGGCTGGTCCCGGCATCATTCTATCGTTTGTGCTTGCCGGGTTCGTTTCGATGCTGGCTGCCCTTTGCTATGCGGAATTTGGCACTCGGATGCCCAAAGCCGGATCCGCTTATATCTACACGTATATATCGATCGGTGAGTTTTGGGCCTTTGTCATTGGCTGGAATATACTGTTGGAGCATATGTTGGGCGCTGCTTCGGTGGCCAGAGCCTGGAGCGGCTATGTGGACTCGATGTTGGGTGGCTGGATTGCGAATACAACCCTCTCACTAATGGGTGGCATTCATGAACCGGGTCTGGCTCAATATCCGGATTTGTTGGCCTTTCTCGTCTGCATTGTGTATGCGGCAGCATTGGGCAGCGGCGTCAAGGCAACGGCTGTGTTTAATAGCATCCTTACCCTGGTCAACATTGGAGTAATGATTGTGGTCATCAGTGTGGGTTTTTGGTTTGCGGACAGCAAGAACTGGTCCGAGGAACAGGGTGGCTTCCTGCCATATGGTTTTGGCGGTGTTATTGCTGGAGCTGCAACCTGTTTCTATGCATTCGTTGGATTTGATTCGATTGCCACGTCTGGCGAGGAGGCCAAGAATCCATCGGTCTCCATACCGATCGCGACGATGATATCGCTATGCGTTGTTACCTGTGGTTATATTTTGGTGAGCGCCGCTCTGACCCTAATGATACCCATTAGTGATATCAATCCGGCGGCTTCATTGCCCGATGCATTTGGACAGCTGAATTTGCCGTGGGCCAAGTATATCATCTCGATTGGAGCGCTGTGCGGCATGACAACAACGTTGCTGGGCTCCCTTTATGCTCTGCCCCGTTGCATGTATGCAATGGCATCGGATGGATTGCTCTTCAACTGCTTCGGTCGGATAAATTCGAGTACTCAGGTGCCGGTGCTGAATCTGGTCGTCTCGGGGCTGTTGAGCGCTGCTCTGGCATTGGTCTTTGATCTGGCCAAGCTGGTGGAGTTCATGTCGATTGGCACTCTGCTGGCCTACACCATTGTCTCTGCCAGTGTTATAATACTGCGATATCGTCCCCTGAGCCATGTGGGCAGTCCCAATCCGGTGTATGCGCCGGACACGCCTGATGATGAGAATGACGAGGATGCGGAATCGCAATCGAGCATTGAGACAGCTTCACCGACAAGTGATCTCATTGAGGGCGCTCTCGCTGGACGATTAAAGCCACAGTTCCGTTGGTTGGAGCCAATGCTGGGTCGCTTTGCGCCGGGCTCTGTGGTCTCTGTGGCGGTGCTAATTTTCATTATTCTGAGCTTTGCCATCTGCCTGGAGCTGAAGGTGTCATGGACGGAACTGTATACAGGCACCTGGTGGGCTCTGCTCGTCTACGGATTCATCATCTTTGCGGCCAGCACCTGTGTGGCAATTATGGCGGTGCACAATCAAAATACGCGCGGCCTGAACTTTAAGGTGCCACTGGTGCCATTTGTGCCCGCCTTGGGCATCTTTAGCAACATAATGCTCATGGTGCATTTGGATGCGTTGACCTGGGTACGTTTCTTTATTTGGGTTACGATTGGCATGGTAGTCTACTTCCTGTACGGCATCCGGCATAGCAAGGAGGGGGAAGCCTGTTCCTCGTACTCCATACTGATGACCTCATCGGAGGCAGGTAAACTGAATTGGGGTTCGTTCAAGGGTTCGAGGAACACTGCAAAGCATTCGGTTCTTGAGCGTTTCATGGGTCGCAGCAAACTGGATGATAAGAAACCAATTGTCGAGGAAGAGTATTACGAGAATGCAGATAGTCCAAACTAAAAATAAAAAAAAACACTTACCTATCTAGTATCTGGCGTACTTAGCACAAAGCACAACGGTCTGTGAAGAAACATCCTTGATTTATTTAATTGTTATCCAATATACATACAAACTCAAATCCATCGATTCGAATTCTGATTGAAAATTGTTAATTGCTCGTTAAATGGAAAATGCCCGAAGAACACAAATAAAAGTAATCGATGTACTTATATACATATTTATACATATATTATTTAATCGTAGCCCATGTCAATATGTTCTATACTTCTAAATGTCCATACGAATATATAAAAATATGTTAAATGCAAAATATAGATAAATATACATATATGGATAGCCCTGCCTGTAACAATTGTTAATAAAAAAAAAGTACCTATAAATCCTGTTATGTACTACCAGCAAACTGTCAATGTGTCTACCTTAAAATATATATAATACATACTCTCTTATATTTCTTTGTGTACAAGCCTATTACTGTATACATGAGAAATATGAACAGTCATTTGAAAGTTATTACAGATGTATTAATATGTATTTGAATTGTTTGATAAGCGTACGTATAAATATTTATACACATACAAATAAATATATATTAAAACAATGATTTCAATTGATTTACTTTGGTCTTCTATTAGGAATTTCATCATATACGTCATTCTTGAAAGATAATTTTTTTCTTAATCATCTTTTTCAATTCATTTATATGAAATATATTTGAATTAAGCATTTTCATGAAATTCTGCCATATACTATATTTTTTTGACCGCATCTGTATGTACCACAAATCGCTTTTACGTTAAAAATTCTACACTTACTTTGGAGTGATGAATAATTAATTTTGTAAACATTTATTAAATCTTAATCTTAATAGAACTATTTGAAAGTAAACAAATCTTTCTCTGTATTTCTCTCGTGAAAGTTAATAAGTCTGTCGCTAAGCTTTCATAAAAACTCTTGATAAAAAGTGTTTATTCATTCTGATGAAACCTGAAACTGTGTTAATTTCTGCTTTGTAAGTTTAATAAATTGGACATTTTTTTTAAAAACTACGTGCGATAAAAGAGTTTAAATTTAATTTGTGAAACTATTGTTAAAATTTCAACTTTGTTAATCAAATGATACGCTCTCTCTTGAGAAGTATAAAAAAAATTTCAAAAAAATTTGTAATGGATGATTTTTATTTGATATTTCGACAGCAATTAAAATAGTGACATGAAAACGTAATCTGATTTTAGTACAAAGAACTTTTATCTATTCGAAAAGCACAATGCAAGTGTGGTTTTTGTATGTATTTTCCGAGCATATATTGCGTAAATTGTTATGAGTCTAGAAGTTTTAATGCATTTCGTGCGAGATTGAAACGTGTGACTGGCCAAAATTTGGAATGTCGCAGCACTGAATGTCTATCGAAGGAAAGTTTCATGGAAGTGCGTCGCTTGAGTCAGTAGTGAAGGGGAAAGGGGCAGGGGCGCCAAACCGTCATCAGCGTAAACAAGTTCTCATTTCGATGACGCAGCCATGGTGACGCATGAATTGACAGATACAAAACAAAAATTAAAACAAAAGTGCAAAAGCTCTTGTGTGTGTGTGTGCGCTCACGTGTTTCTTTAAATCTGTGTGTGTATGTGTATGCGCCACACGAGCCAAGGCCTGAAACAGAGAGACGATAAAATGGTTCGTAGCGCGAGAGCTTACCGAGCATGGCAACAACAAAAATCTGTAGCTAGAATTCGTTTCAAAGTCAAAACGAGTTTTTTTCTGATGGAGCAGCAAAAGAGACAACAAAGTTGGCGCTATTTCGCAAGCGCAAACTGTCCGTTGGCAGTGGACCTTATCGTCGCTGGGTTTTAAATTTAAATTCAAAAAATAACGTACGCCATGTTGCTGTATTGCTGAATGCCAAAATGTGCTTGTATTCGTGCATATTGAGTGGGCAAACGGACAGTTACAGTTTACTCAATCAGTCAAAAATATACGACACATATGAAAGTGAGATACTTTCACAATAAAACAGATGAAACTGATGATGATATGATTTTTAATGCTCTTCCGACTGCCCCTAAAATCTATGAGTCGCCTGTACCAAGTATCAGTGCCATTGACAAGTTTCTGGCACTGCCACCAGAAGAATCGTGCATTGAAGCAGTCCAAGGTGATAGGCTGATGCCGGCTGTTCGAAAAAACGTAATATTATGAAAAAACAAGAAGAAGAAGAGCAGATGTACCAAAAACCAAAGCAATGCGTTGAATTCAAAGTACACAAAAGATCAAGCGAGGTGTGACTTAAAAGTTACGCATCAACTTGTGGAAAAAAAATAAAAATAAATAAAATTAAATGAAAATTGTATGTTAACGCTAAATACACCAAATAAAAAAGCAAAAGTAATCGATTATTTGGACAATGCAGAACAAATTAAAACAAATCAAATATTAATATGATATTGGTTATGCTCGTAATTGCAATTGCACCTATTAGAATTCCTTCTAACAAGCTAAAGGCGCATTTGTTTTCGATCTTACCTCGTACTGATAGTGCGGCAGATGAAACATAAATACACACACTTTCGAATGCATGGTGTATGTGTGTGTGTATGTATACTCGGAAATCACCTTGCAACAGCTGCAACATCCTTCGCGTAGTACAGCCATCCCTCACAATTTAGGGGATGATGCACACGCGGAGTTTGGTAAATGGAAATCTACCTGTAGTTGTAGTTGTTTTTACCTGCACACACATGCATACATGATTGTGTGCAATCTGCTGTGCTCTGGCATAATTCCTGCGTAGGCCAATGATCTTTATTTTTAAGACGCAGCTGCTCAAGCGAAATCATAAAATGCGCGGCCCAGCACATCGAATAATTATTGCAGGCATATACATAATTACATGCTTACATATACACACACATACCTGCATATATATTCATCTACATATGGGTATCGATATTTGTATATTTATGCATCGTATACCGATAAATATTTTTTTTTTATAATTTCGCACTTCGACATTCATGAAAATAGTCTTTCGAAATCAAAGGCATACGCGAAAAAACAAAAATGATCGCCTTAAGCTGACTGATACAGTTAGCATCTTTTGAAATTCAGTTCCTAACACAGCCATTCGTGTTCATATATATATATATATATATATAAATGTGTGTATGCGGCACATAGGGGTGGTTTCTGAGACATTGTAATGAGAAAAAGCAAAAAACGACGCGGCATATGGCATTCAAAATCAACGTTTCAACGTTTCATTCTCAATCAGGAATTTCCGTATACATTTAATAATAAACGTAAATGTACAGGCGGCTTGCAGTGTGAAGGCAAAGGCTAGTATTTCAACGTTCCTCGCAAATGTTTTCGAAAATAACGTCGCACAAGAGCTAAATTTCTCACACATACCAATGCAGTCAAGCAACGAAGCCCTGGTTCGTTTCAATTCCGTTTGTTGCGCACGTTGAAAGATGTGTTATTTTAGTAAGGATGGTTATTTTTTCAGCGTAGATTTGAGGGATTGACGTCACAATTTAAGAATTGTTAAAAATTATGTTCATAAAGAGCTGTTTTAAAGAGAAATAGTTTTATTCAGCTTATTCGGAGTGGAAAATTTACGTAGTAAAATATATTGAGCAACAAAAAAGGTAACTTATCGTTATATACTTATTAAAATTTCTATTATGCTTAAGTGAATAAGTAACAAATACAAAAACTTTTAAAATGGAAGATCTAATTAATGAACATGTGAAGTTTTGCTATATCTTAAAAAAAAAGTATATATTTACGTATATCAAAGATTTCGTAATCTTTTAAAAAATATATATTTACTTTAATCAAATACAACATTACATGCAATAGTTGGTTACCTGACGTCACGACCTTTTCGCTTTTAAACTCTCTCGCGAGAGGCGAACCTCTCTACGAGTTGCCTTGCGCAGCATACATAAGCGAACCGACGGTAAAGAGGAAACCATTTATATTCCGGAGATCAAAGCAGACTGACGGGCGCGCTTCGTTTTGTTTGGTTTCATGTGAGCGCGTGAGTGAGTTCAATTTTGAGTATCGTTCGATTTGTTTTAAAATCGAAAACAAGTAACGCGAAAAATTATTCGTTTATTAAAAATATTTCGCAACAAATGTGCTACATTGCGTCAACCAAGTGAAATTTAAGTGAGCAACAAAATAAAACAAATTATACTTGCTGTGTCTCACACAAACACAATTCAAAAGATCGTACGAAAAGAGAAGACAATGAAAATGCAGTTAAAGTGAAACAACAAACAGTTTAGTAAGCAAGAATTAAGAGAACGAAAAAAACTGTGATAATTGTGAGCTGACAGCAAGTGCATAAATACAACAAAAAAACAAAGAAAATAGAATCAATAATAAAATGGATAACAGCAACACAGTCGAAGCTAACAAAATAGTCAACTATGCGCTGCCTCAACTTAGTAGCAATAACAGCAGCAACAACAACAATGCATCAACAACAACAACTGTTAATACACCCACTACCCCCTCATCCTCTTCCACTTACTCCATGTCCACGCCAACGAAAGGGTTTCCCAATGCACAAATGCTGCGCACCATAAGAGAAAAGCTGCTGCGTACTCCGCCCGGCGGCACTTGTGAGCTGCATACTGCGCTCAGTTTTGGGGAGCAGACGAGCAGTTGGAGTCTTGCAACTGGAGCTGGAACTGGAACTGGAACGGGTGTTGGAGCCGAGCAACCTGTGAAAGTGATA
Source organism: Drosophila demipolita (assembly GCA_035042405.1). Classification (NCBI taxonomy): domain Eukaryota; kingdom Metazoa; phylum Arthropoda; class Insecta; order Diptera; family Drosophilidae; genus Drosophila; species Drosophila demipolita. Next base: position 3,238,896 of record JAWNLI010000179.1, read on the forward strand.
AAGAGCCGTTATTTGATCAGTGCCCAGCCAAGTCCGATTTCTGCAGCAGCAGCAGCTAAAACACCTGCCTCCTATCGCCACCTCATTGATCTGACGTCATCGAATCTTCAGTGCGTCGACGTCTTCACCGGCGAACACTTTCTCTGCAAGATTATCAACGAGCCGCTGCACAAAGTGCAACGCGCCTACTTCCAACTTGAGCAGGACGAGAAGCAACTTTGTCGCAGCACCATTTATGGCCATACGCTCATCCGGGGAGTTCATGATCTTGTTCCGTTGTCCAAGAATCGCACCTACATAATTATTGCACCAGTTGCCGTTCACTCCAAGCAGCAGGACCAGCAACGGGAGCAGCGTGTCTATGAGAATCTTCACACTTACATCAGGCATGAGAAGCGTCTGTGCGAAGCAGAGGCGAGGGCGATCTTCCATCAGATTTGTCAGACGGTTCAGGTTTGCCATCGCAACGGTATCATTCTGCGCGATCTCAAACTGAAGCGTTTCTACTTCATCGATGAGGCGAGGTTAGTAGAAAAATATCAAAATATAAACATAAATATATATATTTAAAAATAGTTGCCCATCAATTGCAAACATTTTCCTATTTTTGTCTTTTTTGCGCAATTCAAAGTTGCAAAAGATCAGAGAACAGTTGAATATAAACATGTTCTAAAGTCAAATGAACTAAGTGATCTTCAGGCTGAAAACTTGTTTCGTCTCCCGATCTTTTGAACGATTATTATGTATGTTAACTCTCAAATGAACTATTATTATCTATATTAACGCTCATATCATTCATTTTATTAGAACTCATTCTGGCCTGTGGTACTGTTGTATTTACCGTAAATAATTACATGCATATGTGTTTGTGTGAGTGTACGTGTGCAGCTGGCTGTTGTAATCGATTGTTGGTGACCCTTGCTTCCCTTGCACCCGCATGATATACTCAACACCATCACCGAAAAATACACACACATACAGTCATACTAACACGTACACACACATTTGGTCGCCTCTGTACTGGTTGCATATCTTTATTTTGCAATTCGATAAAAACTCGTTATGAGCAACAGTTGTTGTATTTTTTTGTGTTGGTGTTATTGGTGCCACAATTGTTGCTCTTGTTATTGGCCGACGGCGGCTGTCGTTGTCGTTGTTGTTGGTGTGTTTGCTGGCCAGTTGTAGTGGGTAACATTGAACATTTAAGAAGTGTTGCAATAAAATAACAACGAATAGATCACCAACAACAACAACAATAGCGACAATATGTATATATGCGTGTACATTGTTTCGGAAATTACTGTACCTGATGAAATACAGCTCATGATTAAAGAGAGAATATTGCGTTCTTTTATGTTAAACGTATTCAATATTTCGGTCAAAACTGTACACTGTCCACACGCAGTGCTGATAATAAAGCAACAACGGCAAGAAATGCGTACATATATATATTTATATGTATGTGTGTATGTATGTATGTGTGTGTATATCTGGAGCGTACAAACTGCTCGCAGTAAGATTCCTACTCTGTACTCATTTACACGTTTACGTTTGAATGTGTGTTTGTGGTTTATGTGTTTAGGCAAGCATGTGTGTATACACTCGTACGTGTGTACAGTACACGACGAAATGTTAGGCTCACCTTCAAATTTGTAGCGAGTGCTGCTTGCAAAATAATTCAATTTTTAATTTTTTGTGTACCTACAATGTGCATACGTCAGAGTATATTTATATGTATATGTAATTATATTCTTAATCTTGCTTTTCATTTTTGTTTTTACCTTTCTGTCTCTTTTACTGTACCTGTTGATTTTTTGAGAGCAAATTTTTTTCTCTTGGCATATATATGTGTGTATGTGTTGGTTCTTACAAATAAAGAAATAATTTTTTTTTAATATTTTATGTTGCTTTGTGTTTTACGTTTCCATTGCCAATGCAACTAGCAAATTTATTGCATTCGTCGCTTTACGCTGTTCGTGTGTTGCCAACTAACTTTTTTTTTCTATTTTGCGTATTTATAATTACAAATATTTGACACTGATTTACCGTTATATTTAGCTGTTTGGCAAAAAGAGGATCAAATATTAATATTTACCCTATTGAATTATTACTTGAGCATTTTTAACTTATTTTTGTTTTTTGAACAGTTTTAAAAATAATGTATGTACATAAATTTGTGCAAATGTGTCAAGATTCTTACACCTGTACTAAGACTCGTTTTTCTTATATTGACTTCTTATTAATGTTTTTATAAATAGTCATATTACGTACATCTTATGACCTTTTAATGATCTCGTCAAAATTTAAAATAAAAAATACAAAAGGTCATTGAATGCATTGAGTTGAATGCTCGTTTTTCTCTGTTTACAATTTTTGTTGTGAAAATATATAATATATAAATATATACATTTTTGATGGATTTACAAACAAATCTATAATATATAATTGTATTGGATTCTAAAATTCAACTCCTTATGATATTTATTATAGCCACGGCTGCTTTTCTTTTAATATTATGCTATGCATTTGATAAAACGATCATCGATCACAGCAAACCAGCCTTAAAGTTGACTGGAAGGCGTTTATTAATGCATATATGTATATGCATACATATACATATTCATACATAAATATACACTAATGTTAACCGCATACGCACACTCATATACATACTTACACACGTAAGTCAGTTGCCTGTAAGGTCAAATTGCGCTTTGGCCCTGACTCTGATCTTCTGTGTATTTTCATGTATTATTATATTTTGGTTTGCGTATAGATATTTAAATAACATTTAAATTAGCAGCACGTATGTACGCAGCTAACCTCTCCTCTTCTCCTCTCCCTTTAGTTGGCTAATTGAGCGTGTGAGTCTCTTTTGGAAAATACACAATTTGTTAATTTCAAATAGCAATAGCAAATAGCTAGAGAGAGACAGAGAGGCAGTTAACAATCGTATACACTCTTCAAATGAACGGGCTGCGCAATGAACGGTCTCCTCCTCCCCAACCTTTACCAATGAGTCGCGAACAAGGTCGCTTGTTGTAACAGCGACTCTGCTCTCTTACTCCCGATCTTCCTCTCTCTCTCTCGTTCTCTCTCTTTTTGTAATTTTTGTTTGATGGCTGGCAAGAGGCGCGCTCAGCTTTTTTTTGCTCAGGGTCAACTCGAGGCTTTTGAGTTCGTTGTTTTTAATACTTACACATACACATTCACAAGTATGTGTGCATTTTTGTTTGTTTCATGGCACAATCAACCAATTTTTTTTATGTTTTTCTTTGCTGCTCACTTAATTATCTTTTGGCTTTTATTTATTTATTTTGTTTTTTACATTTTTCATCAATGTTTGGCAGTTGTTGTCATTGTTGTCTCTCGACAAGAAGCTTTTTGAAGCCGTCGTAGGTGGTGGAGTTGCTGCAATATAAAGCAACACTTATAGGGTGTCCCTCTCTCTCTTTTTAAGTTTTTTTGCATGCAAAATGTAGGCCAATGTCAACATGGTGTCACCGCTCTTGGGTGTTTGGGGTCGCCTACTTTTTTTTGTCAGAGATGGGGGACGAGTCGCCGTCGTTGTCTTCTTCTTCCTTTTCATTTCCATTTTTATTGTGTTATATCAATTACATATGCTCTCACGACTCACTTAGGTTGGCAACACCGCCAACGCAATGCCAATCGATTAGTTTGAGTGTGTGTGTTGTAATGGCAACACTATTAATTTTTGTAGGTTTGTGCAACTCTGCAACTTACTGCAATAAATGTGAAATGCGAATTGTAACTAAATTATATATGTATTCCCATTTCCTTTTACAGAACTAAACTTCAATATGAATCGCTGGAGGGCTCCATGATACTCGATGGCGATGATGATACGCTGAGTGATAAGATCGGTTGCCCGCTGTACACCGCACCCGAGTTACTCTGTCCGCAGCCAACATATCAGGGAAAACCGGCGGATATGTGGTCACTGGGAGTGATACTCTACACGATGCTCGTCGGACAGTATCCCTTCTATGAGAAGGCCAATTGCAATCTGATAACGGTGATCCGACATGGCAATGTCCAAATACCGATGTCGTTGTCCAGATCGGTGCGTTGGTTAATGTTATCGCTGTTGCGCAAGAATTACACGGAGCGGATGACGGCATCTCATATTTTCCTCACGCCTTGGTTAAAGGAGCAGCGACCATTTCACTTATACCTCCCGGTCAATGTGCAAATTGACGACGATTGGGAAGGCGATGAGGATAGTGAAGAGATCGATGAGCGCATGGACGTTGGCGGTGAGGAGAGCGAATTGTGCCATCTGCCGAGTGATAAACACAATCATGTTGGCTACGACGAGGATATTGGTGTGGAGCCACTCGACTATACGCACACCACACTAAGCAGCGCCAACGAAACGACAATTGCTGCCGATTCTGCTGCCAACGATGACGTGGATGAGGACATGGGCTGAGCACGGCTAAATCTTGAGCCGTGCACAAATTGCCACTAGAATCTCGCATTGTCGTAAACGCTAGCGCGTATTCTCGTTGACTCGATTGATTGAGCTCTTTGAGATTCAATGCGTGACCTTGTTGCCTCAAGGTGCGTGTTGCGCAATGATTGATTGCGCCCGCTCTCTACGACGATGGCCGAGGCTAAGGCAGCCGGCGCTCTCCACGTCATCATCATCAACATCATCATTATCCTGGAGGAACCTCTCACAAAAAACAAAAAAGACTTTGTAGCCTCGCTCACCTTAAATGTACACACACAGTCGCACACACACACACACTAAATACAAAAAAACTCACTGCCTTCCAAAAGTGTAACGAATATTGTTCGTCCGACTTGTAGAATTCTAAATCTGTATAGTTTATCACATACATGTTGGAGGAGGCGCCTCCTCGTAACAGATTCTTCCTAAATGAGAAACCTATGTACAATACATAAATTAATAGTAATTGTTTGCTTTAAAATTGTTAATCATTTTCTCAATTTGATAGAAAGCATTATTTTTCAATGTTTACAATGGCAACAAATGCAAATTGTTATTTATTATTTAATTCTTATCTTTTTTTTAAAGTTTTGCATATTACGAAATGAAAATAGCATTAAAAGTGAATATTATGAAACAAATAAAACATAAGACTTTGATCTCACTTTAAAAAATTATTAATTGCGATCTTTTATTTCATTATTATGATTATTATAGATTCTCTCGTACTAAATACGCTGTGCAGGGAAGGGTTTTCATATTTTTAATATTTAATTTTTATCTCCAGAATAAAGATAACCATGATCATGATAAAATTAGTTAATAACTTTTAGCTAATTATGATGGCATTAGAAAGATAAACTTTATTATCTTTAAAACCAATAAGCAATGAAAAAAAGGAATTTATTTATCTAGATTCCCTTAAAAATTGGGTTATACAAATTTGATGTACTTTTTTTTTGCCATGATACTCATACAGACAAAGGAAGGTAGTCGAAAAAATTTACGTGGGACAAATTAATCTCTTGATAAAAATTATCAGTAAATACCTAAATGAGTTTGCATTTTCAATGCCAAAGAGCAGAAATACTCCTTGTCACGGTTCTCGTATGATATGTAGGGCATAGCGTGTCCCAATCGTAAGTTTAGCAAACGTATATAGTTTTTATATATATATAGAAGATGGAAAATGTATATACTAGAAATATTCCAGAATATCTTGGACTTTAATTTATCGCAAATCAAAAGGAGAATTTTAGTTTTAGTCATTAGTAAATAAATAAGGAAATTAAACACAAGTACAGCATAGGTTTTTGAATGGAATATCATAACAGCTTGAGTGTCATTAAAATTTATTCATTAATAAAAAACAATAACTAACTATTTTGATTGCGACGCAATAAGCAGCGAATTGTCGACGTGACTATTTCTACGTATCACTAAACTTCTTTATGTACTTTAGTCATCATATAATATTATAAGATTCGGGAGAGAATTTCGTAAGAATGTAAAACCTGCTGAGAGTCGCGTTGTTAAGTTTGTTTTTTATTCACTTCCGCATAAGTTCATTTGGAATGCTCGGTTAGTTGTTGTTTCTATAGAACACTGATTTTACTTCTAGAATTTAAATAGTCATAATTTCGAGAAAACCATAGACTGTATTCGATAAGCAACCATTTGCTTTATTCTACTTTAATGCTTTTCACCCTGTCAACAGGCTTGAAATGAGTTTAACTTCTTCAATTAATTACTATAGCATGCAAATTAAAATTAATATATACAGCATTTAAAATCCATTACTTAATTCTAGTAATAAATTTAAACTATTTTTTTTTGTCTATGATATATCATTTTAGTTGCATTTTGTAGACTGATTGAAAGTGTTGCGGTATTTAGATTAATTATTTCGCTAAAGTTCTGCTACTATTTGGGGAAAGTGTCCTAAATAACTTTAATTGCATTAGTGTGCATTGACAACATTCGATTCTTTGGTGAGTTTGCAACATGGCATTTAATTTAATTTTGGGGATGCTAAGTGGCACTTATCGTAGACAGAAACTAAAAGTGTATTTAAAAAAGAACTTATGTGATAACTTATGTTATGTAATATTAATATAAAAAGTTAAATGCGCATTAAAATTCAAGTCGCGTGACGTATTTTTAAAAAGCTTCTTCTTGCATTATTGACAATACTCAAGCTATCGTAATATCGAAAATACCAATACCAAAAGGTGAAACAAAATTTAGCGACCGTTAAAATTGAAATGTGCTTCTTCTTTTATTTTTGACAATCTCTGATCTATCGAGAATTTATTATTATTTTTCAAGTTAGCAAATTCGATAACGATTTGTTTAGATGTGGTAATAATGCTAAGTTGGCATCACTGATCAACAGACGATAATCAACGGGAATATGTATCGATAGATTGCAAACAGTGTAAAATACTATCGATATAATATAAATATCAGTAAGCAAATGGCGCACAAAGATCAGCTATTAAATATAACGTTAATATTCAAACATTGTTTTTACTTTATTTATTTATTGCGATTGCATTATTATTATTGTACAATACATAAAGCAAATTATAATTAAGTCTATAATTAAAAACATATTGCCATTTGATGACCAAAGATTTAACATTTAAATTGTATATATGTACAAAAGGAGCGCCTGCGCATTATTCACACACTCCTCTACTGTCCATTGAAAATGGATTCGGGATAATAGCTGGGGGCGTTGAACATGCGCGGGAAACCATTGGCATCCAATTGACCCACAGGCAGCATTATATCACTAAAAGAAAAATGTATGCATGTAGAGACAAATAAGTAAATACATATGTGAGTATTGGGGTGTGTGTTAGAGAGAGTGTGTGCAATTTGACGCCTGTAAATGATCAAGCGGAGCACAGCGGGGAGTGCGGCACATGCTACACGCATGCGCTCGGTTTTAGGCATCGGGGCACGTCAACGTTGGCGACCAGAGCCCGATGAGGTCTATAAATATGCATAGGACCGTGCACAAGGAGCTGCAAAATTGGACATAAAACACGCTCAAGTGCCCTTTCAGAAAAAAAAAACTAAAATCGGACCGTACCCTAGCAATGGGCATCGGCATGTGAAGGAGAAGTGGACGTTGAGGCAAGTGTTTTACGGTCACTTAAATGAATTTATTTTTTTTAATGCCAATTTTGAAAACAATTGAGTTTTTCTGTTGCTTTTACAAACGCACTCGCAAGCGTTGAATGAATTGTTTTACGAGTTATGTGGAAAACATATATTGTAATTGGCTTTTTTTTTTTGGGAATAAAAATCAGGGATATAACTTACGGTCTCTGCTGCGGAGTACGATCCCTTTGTCGTCGATTCTTGAACCAATTGGAGACTTGAGTCAATGTCAGGCCCGTCTTCTTGGCCAGCGTTTTTTTCTCGTCTGGCGTCGGATAGCGATTGGTCAGATAGCAATCCTTGAGAGCATTTCGTGATTTCTCCTTGAAGCAATAGACAGTCTCCTCGCCATCCCAAATTGTTTTGGGCAGGGGATACTTTTTACGCAATCGATATTTGTCCACGGCGCCCAAAGGTCGACCACGCACCTTTTCCGCTTCCTTGTAGTGGGCCTTGAACCACAGATTCTGCAAATCCACATGGTATTTGATGGAGAAACAGTGCGTCTCCAGCAAACTGTAGAGCTCATGGAACTGTCCCAGATTGTAGGCAACCATGGCGCGAGCACGCAACACACTCTCATTAGTCTTGAAGAATTCGCTGGGCGGCAGGTTACAGAGAAAGTTGGTCAACTTCTCGACGTCGCCCTTCTGCTGCAGTGCATCGCACATGCATTGGATCTGCATGGGAATATATTTGTTATGTGTGCCATTTATAGATATTTATGATTTTAGCTCACCTGATCCGTGGAGAATTGCAGCATTTTGGCATCGATGGGAAAACTGCCCACAGCGGACATGTTATGGGCAGCCGTTAGATTTGATATTAGATGACCACCACTGGACGCGCCGGTGCCACTTAATCCAGTGGGACAGCGTTGCAGGCCGGCACAGATGCCATCCGTTTTGGTGTTGCCATTGAGATCGCCCAGACTGCCGTTGCCATTCTCAAAGATAATGCTGTTCAGGGTAGGGTAATGAGTGGGCGTGGTTGACGCTGTAGGCGGCGGTGATTTATCATAATCATTGGTAATGTCCTGGAAACGTCGCTCGATTAGATCCTTCTCCTGAGACTCGAACGGCGCATATTTATCCAGTTGTAAAACAGTTTTGCATGAAATGTTGTTACGATAGCCTGCAATATAATACAAATTTCAATATAAAATAAAATATAATTTTATTAGGGTTACAACTGCCTAATATCTGGTATCATTGGAAGTATTTCCATCTGGCACGTGGGAACACAGCAATTTTATTTTTTTTATAAATATTAACTGTTTATGTTTTATTTTATATAACCGTAAAAGTTTGACGCAAGAAAATTCATTCTCACGTGCTACTTTTATGCAGTAGTTGCAACTGCCCTTTGCCACCCCCCTCTGTTGGCAACCCCTCTTATTTTATCATAAAAAAGCATGTGACTAATCGAATTGTGCACATGAGCAAAGCTATTGCTGACTTTCGACACCTTACAGAGACCTCAGAATTCAGACATAGCATAATAATAATAATATATCATATCATATTGACTATAAAGAGACATAATGCATATATATACACAACGCCAACGACATATGATACATTCATATATGTACAATTTGTATATAAATTTGTGTACATATGTATTTATCCATAATCGCATAATTATCGCTTATTAAACATTGCATTCGTTATTTTCTTTGAGCAGCAAGCGAACCCAAGAATGTTATTAAGCATTTCAATATCAGAAAATCTTAATGAAGATCTAATTAATGGGTACTTTTAAGAGTTCCTTAACAATTTGTATAATTAAATAGTAAAAACCATATACTTCCCAAATAAATATTGGAACCTTAAAGTACATATCTATTCATGAATATAAAAAACTTTATAAGCGCATAATTTCCAATTGTTTAAAAGTTGAGAATTAAAGATTTAAGTACTTTATTAACACATTCTTGTTAACTTTCTTTGTTCATTAAAATTAGATTATTTTGAATTAAGATTCTAAAACATTTTAAAGAGTAGCGTCCGAAAAAAAAGTAAATTACAAATATTTGTTCTGAGTCTACAAATTATATTACACTATATTTTCGAGCTCATTCAGTTTCTAAAAAATGTGTAATATTCAGCAAAAAAAAGACAAAAAGGGAAAAGAATAACATTAATACATACAACAAGAGTCTCAGGCTTTAATTGTTTATGCAGTGCCTCATTGACGCCTGTTTCATGTAATTTGATATAGTTTCAATTTATTTTTTTTTTTACGTTATTTTAGCCAGCCAAACTGATAAGACTTAAGGCATTTCTGGACATATTCGGCTATTTGCTTACCAGCATTTGGCAGAAAGAGCGATCCGTAAGCCATGGGAGAGCTAATGTTATCATGTTGCACGGCTGAATGATCGGATGCGGTGCCGGCGGAACTTGTCGAATCCAAGTCACCATTGATGGACACTGACAGATTTGTGGTGTCCATATTTTTATCAAACATAATCTTCGAGTGAGAACTTAACACTGCACTATTTCTTTTGTTTTGTGGCTTTTTTTCTTCGTTTTAATTTTCTAGCACAGACATTTAAAGTTATCCATTGAAACAATAATGATAGACAAATAGTATTCCATTAGGTATTTGTAATATTTAAGGCAAATTGTTGTTGTATTTTCGTTTATGTTCCCGTTGTGGGCAACGCGACGCTTTCGCTTTTCAAACTCAACTGCAATTGGCAAATGAGAGCGACGACAAGAAGCGAAGACACGAGCGAAAATGGAACTGCATTCAAGGCTGAGGCTAAGTTGAGTGCCGCCTGCCTGCGGCACGAAACGTTTGGCAATGAAACGATGTAAACGTTGCCTATGTGCCTGCTGGCTGTTATAATTGTGTGCGTGTGCGTGAGCACGCTAATAAGGGGTGGTTTATTCGCAGCGCATTGCGTCCTGCTAGTGGGCGTTGCCTAGCCAAACAAAACGCCATTTTGAAATTGCCAACGACAAGGCTGGCAAACAAGTACTTGTGTGTGTGTGTGTGTTTGTGTTTGTTAATGTTTTCTAACGCTTAACATAAAATTTCAATTGAAAAATAAATACGTATGTGTGTATGTTGACCTCAATACATTTTTTTTGTTAAGTACGAGTATCTAATGAATGCCGTGTGCGGTTCGTAGAATTTACATCATATTTCTTTGGCATTGCTTAATGTTATTTTTGTTGGAGTTTGCATATAATATCATCGTCTTTAAAGTCACCAAAAACTCGCTGCAACATGATGCTTCCAACAGGCAAACAAAGACGTTTAGATAAGGGGGCGCGATGCAAAAAAATACGTGGCTGCTGCTTTTGCTATTGCTGTCCTTGTCTACGTTGTCATCTAATGGCATCAAATTTCAATTACAGAATTCTTCTCTCTGCCATTCACAAGCATTAAAATCAGAGTGCGCCACTTCAATTGTGAATGGTGTGTGATAAAATAGTGACATGACAAAGGTGACAACAGCAGCAGCAGCAGCAGCAAATCCACAAAAAGGCTAAACAAAAGGTTGCCAACAACAACAGCAACAAGAGCAGCAGCAACATACACATTATTGTTGGTAAAGAATTTATTAAGTCTGAAATTAGGAGGGTTGACAATTTCGTCACACTGTCAAAATCCCTGTCTATGAGCCTGTCACAATTTTTAGGTCACACGAAAAATTTCAATTTGTCACAGCATTCAGCTTGCACCTTTGAGCGATCAAATGAGTTGACGGGGGCAACCTTGACTTGATATCCCCACAGGTGCATTTTGGTGTTTATCGCTAATGACAAGCGCTTAACTGGATAGAAAAGCTCAACGAAAGGCTGCTGTTAAAGTATGCTTGACATTTCGATGTGTTCCTGTTAACCATGCGATCAATGAAAATGCGACTGTTAAGCGGCGCCATGCTGTTCGAACGTGGACATCAATGCCACAGGCTCAGTTGGCAACTCTGGGCGTAGGTGGGGTGGATTTTTGTTGTGTTGTGCTCTAATTGACCACAAAAAGGCTTGCAATCGCATTACGGTAATTTTCTTTATTAGATTATTACAATCACGTGTCAGGACTTAGCTGCCAAGCAGCAGCTACAAATAACACAACAAAAAAAGAAGAAAAGTTCTGAAGCAATGCGAAGCAGCGCGCTTTGATTCCCACACTATCATGTTTTGCCGAGCATTGCAGATTTTTGGACGAGTTCGGTGTCCGGTTCGTAATAATGCTTGAACGCAGCCATCCAGCCAGCCAAGCTATATATAGTATGTATAGTATATATAGTATGGCAAACACAGAAAATGCACTTAAATGAGAATGCGAGGATCTGTTATATATATGTTATATTAGCAACAGTGATGCAATGCGTATTGTACTTGTTTTATTTAATTATGTGTATATGCAATATTCTTATTTCTAAAACTTGAAATATAAATAATAATTATATTCCATCTAGTTTGAAATGTTTCAATGCATAATAATAAGAAATATTTGTCCACTATGTCACTTGATACACATTTTAGTCCATTTCACATTTATCTGGAGAACGTTTTACTTGTAACTTCTTACATAACGCATCGATTGTCGCATTTACTTTTGACCATTGTCTGCAAAGAGGCACAAATTGCTTAACTTCTTGCAAAATATGAGTTTCGCAAACGTCATGCTCAGATCCATGCAACAATCCTTGGAAATAATAACCTGTGTAAGGTTTGTAATCCCAGCCTAATAGACCATAAAATAGAGCAACCAAAGCGACAAACCCACCAAACAGCTTAAGAGCTGTAATCCCAAAATTCTCAAAAAATTACAAAGCGTCTGCAAAATGTTTATATTTTTTTTGGTTGTCTGCAGTCTCTGTCTGTGCCATTCATGAATTGTAGTCTGAGTGTCTGATCTCGCTCTCCCTCTCTCTCCCTCTTTCTGTATGTCTTTGTTCGCATTTCTCCTTTATCCTCTTGTCGATCGCACAATAATGGGCAAACTCAGGCATTAGTATTGTCTGCATGTGTTTGTGTGTGTGTGGGAGGAATATTGCTCTATTGCGTATATGAAGCGAATATGATTTTCGCACCTTGTCGTCAATTGTTCAATAGAGAAATAATGCTGGGAATTAGAAACTTATGTTAATGTCTTTGTGGGGCAAGCACACAAAGCAAGAAAAAGAAAGAAAAAAAAGAACATGTAACACCAAGAAAATAAAACCAAGACCAATTAATAATATTCGGTTTTCAGTGTTCGAAATATGTGCACCAATTAGTAACGGAAATCAATCAGTGCTCACTAATTTCGAACATATGTCAAGAAACATACTTTTTACAGCTAATTGGTATATTCCGCCAAAAAGGGTTGTGCTGTGGGTGGGTGTTTGTTGTTGTTTTCTGTTTTTGTAGTTGTTTCCAATGCTCAATGAATGTGCGCTGTAAAACAATCCTTAGTCGGCGGTCTCTACACACACACAAACACACTTCCAAACACAGACCAACAATCTCATTAATTCCCATTAACAAAGCTACTTGACAGTGTCTTCGAGTTTCTTGGTGTCCACTTACCCCAATAACAACTAAAACTTTTCTACATTTACTATTTAATATGTCTATATATATATATATATATATATATATATATATATATAAATATATATGTAAAAAAATATTTACAAATATATATTTGTAAATATTTTTTTTAAATGTATGTAAGCTATTTGTATACATAAGGAGTTTGAATTGTTTTCATGGTATTCGTACACCTTCAACGTTTAACGTTTAACGCATAACAATAATAAAATGTATATATAGCATAGGGTTACAGTTCTGCTACGATATCATTGTAAACATCATGTCTACAGGATGTCCAAAGAAAGTAGACCAGCTAATCCCTTGATAAACATCATTTTTAGATCTCTTAAATTGATTTGATTTTGAAGAATTCTTGGTATATACAGCACTTTACCAAGTAAAGCAAGGTTAGTGATAAATCTTTTATACGGAAATTTTTAATGCTGATCACATATTTTACTGTTTTTATATACTACTTTTTAAAGCTTTAGGTATTTGTGTTTACTATGCAGTTTTTTTCTTAAAGCCTTCATTAGATAAATTATAAATTATTAAGCATATCCGAGAAAGTCTCGTGGGATGCAATTAGTCGCTTTAAAACAATCGCTGGAGTATTGCGGGCATATGTTGCAGCCGCAAAATGAGCAAATAAATCATAAATGTTTCATTCAACTTAATTGAGCTCACACCCCTCGCAGCGCAGAGCCACCCTTAAAGACCGCCGAACCAAAAACCAGAGTCCAGAGACCAAAAAACAGGAAGAGGCCCCAGGTCGTTATGGCTACAAACACCACAAGTTCTATGAACGAACAGGAGAGAAAAACAATGTAACCCGATATGTTTTTTATAAGCGCAATATTGTCTACCATCCAAGGTATATTGCCCAATATAATCCTATTGCTGCAAAGAGCAGCTGGAAGTGAGAAAGAGAGAGTGACAGGGAACGAGAGAAAGAGAGCTGGTGTTTAGGGTTGCTTCTATATCTCTGGCTCCTCCCACGGGGAACGCTATGAAATGAAACAAAGCAGAGGCAGACTAACCGGCAGGTTGGTTTTTTTTTTGGTAATCAAATTTATTAATGAAGCTGAACACATTTTAGCCAGATTTATCAGGAAATCAAACATCCTTTTCCAGTCGCCGCACATTGCGATAGTTGACATTGACGAGACGCACGCTCTCGCCCAGCGTGGCCAATGGTTTCATCAAGTTGTTCAAGGTGTCCGAGAGCGGTTCCAATATATCTCGCAAGGAACACATTACATTATACAGAAATATCATCAGGGGCTGCAGGAAACCATTAAATATCACTGTCAACGCTGGCTTGACCAAATAATCAGATGTCATGTGGAGCCATCCCACAATTAGGGTATTGATCACTGAGTAGAGAAAGAATCGATAGCATTGGAGGACAAAAGCCACAGCAAAGGCGACAGCAATGTGCAACAGTCCAAAGAACTCGGCCCAAAAATGTGTCGCATAGGTTGTTGCCCGATCGGCAAGCACAATTGCGTGGATCTTTGGATGGGTATCCGTGGTGCTCAGGTAATCGGCACACCCATGCTCAAACGGATAGATGCCAATGCAAGTGTGACGCGCTGCTGCCTTCTTGTTCCACTTCGGAGAGGGAAGATCATCGATGATGCTGTGGGCATGTTGCGGCTGGCACTTGCACATGTTGTCGAGCGAGGCAACAAGGCGCGACAGGAAACCAGGACGCTGCTCGTGTTGCTTCTTCTTCTCATTAACTGTTCTCGATTTGGATGAGTGATGTTTGGCTTTACTTCGCCGTGGACGGGAAGTTACCGCAAAACTGGGATACTTCGCCTTTTTGTAGCGCTGAAACTCAATCCGATTTGGTTTAATGAGTTGCTGTGCCGGTTCCGCATGCATCTCGTACAGCACTTGTGTTGGACTAGATGATGCCACCGTCGACGTAGTGGCATCACCCTTTGCATCATTTTGAAACATATTGTATTGGGATTTGGTCTGTTGGAGCAGTTCCGTGTCCGTCGAGCTATTCAATTGGGGCAACCACTTTTTTAATGGTGATTGCAATTTAGCTGTGACACCCACATGCTGCACTTGTACACCAATTAGATGGGATTGGGACTGCGTTGAATTGTGATCACCAGCATCAGACATTCCTATTCGCAACAATAAATAACAAGTTGAAAAAAAATCCAAACTTCCTAGGTTGACAAACATAACACAGCTTACCTTTAAATTGTTTGACATCTAATGAAAATTATAGTTTTTTTTTTATTTATTTAAAATGATTGTTTCTCAACTTTTATTTGCAAATTTTAAAATAGCGCATGTCATTCTATCATAAAATAGTTGAACATTTATGGATAAATTTAATATCTCAAGTTAACACAGCTTAATCAGAATATATCTATAAAATTTGTCAATAATTTTACATGTTTCAGTTGCATAACTATTCTAATTCTAATTAAGTTTCTAATTTAATTTTAAACTTTCGTTTACAATGACAACAAACTTCAAAATGATTATCGAGGGCCTATCGATAGTTTGACTATCATGCTTTGCAAGCTTTGACAGATTATCGCAACAAAAAAGTAGAAAAATTTACATATGTTTCGTCGCTCGTTCCGGCATTGTTCTGCTCACAAATTCTCACTGTAAATGTATAGTATTTAGTGCCTTAAGTTAGTACATATATATAAAGCTTAACCAAAAAAAAAAGAAGTGCATAAATGCTGTCGTCAGTCTGGAAAAGTGTTGCGACCAGTATTGAGACACAATTAACTTCCTATTACTTTCGAGGTTCGTCCAAATTGGCTGCCAGCCGAGTTGCTGACACTGTGTCTCATGCTTCATCTGGTGCTGGTGCTGGTGGTGGAACATTAAAGCGGTTTCTGAGTGTCCAAAACTGTCACGTCAATTGTAATCTATGACTATTATTCTTTAATCTTATCTGTGTTTGATGTGCTTGCTTTTGCTGTTTTCTTGTTATTAATATTTGCATATCGCTGCTCTTGACATTTTATTTTAAGTTAATTATTCTTATTATTTTTTTAATTTAATGCAGTACAAAAGTTGCGTACAGTTGGAATCAGAGGCATGCATAGCTCACTGGAGGATGTTAAGTTGGACAGCATGCAGGTGAAGATTTTGCCGGCACTGCAAGACAATTACATGTATCTGATCGTGGACAACAAGACGCGCGAGGCGGCGATTGTGGATCCCGTTGATCCCGAGCTGGTCATCAAGACTGTTCAGGAGGAGAATGTTAAATTGAATAAGGTGCTGACGACGCATCATCACTGGGATCATGCCGGCGGCAATGAAAAACTGGTCAAGTTGTGGTCCGGTGAACTGCAGGTGTACGGTGGCGACGACCGGATCGGTGCTATGAATCACAAAGTTAGCCAAGATGACAGCTTCAACATTGGCGAACTCCAGGTGCGCTGTTTGGCAACGCCTTGCCACACAACCGGTCACATTTGCTATCATGTCAGCAATGGGCAGAATGCCGGCGCTGTGTTCACCGGTGACACACTATTCCAGGGGGGCTGCGGTCGTTTCTTTGAGGGCACACCAGAGCAAATGTATGATGCGCTGTGCGCTAAGCTGTCTGCGCTGCCCGACGACACCAAGGTCTTTTGTGGGCACGAGTATACACTGCAGAACATGAGCTTCGCACGCCACGTGGAACCCGACAATAAGCTCATACAGGATCGCATTGAGTGGGCCAAATTGCGTCGCGCCTCCAAGGATCCCACAGTTCCGTCAACAATTGGTGAAGAGAAGTCATGGAATCCATTTATGCGCGTACATGAGGCTACTGTACAGCATCATGCCGGCGGCCAGAAGAATCCCATTCTGGCCATGGGTGCGTTGCGGAAGGAAAAGGATAATTTTAAGGCTTAAGCTGAATGTGTTAAAAAACGTTGTGATTTCTGAATCTGATTCTTATTTCTTTTTCATTCACAATGGCGCCAAGCGCAATTAAAAATATATCGATGTTTGCAATCGATAAACAGTTGTTTTCCAATCGAAATAGTATTTATTCGCGGTGAGTGGCGAACGTAGGTTGCATTTACACCGCAATAGAAAACAAAGCAATGGTAAAGCAATTTTCTTTTAAAGTGGAGCTGTTTTTATTTACCTATGGATCAGTTAAAAGTATTATTGAAGTCCTACGAGGCATGGGTGGCCAGGAATCCCGATGTAGTTGGCGATGTTGAGACGACTGCCAAATGGGTGTCATATTTTGTAGCAGGTAAATCTGCCGTTTGATAAAAACAATTTGTTAGGTGATGCAATATTGCAATATGAATTTCGATTTTAGGTCGCATATCAAACTCCAATGTGCTTTCGGAGCTGGTGTACACGTTGTCCAACATGCTGGTCTTCTATAACGATCGCATCATCGACAGGGCACGTGGCGCCAACGAAAACGCTATTCTCCAGCTGCAGTCCGGCCTTTGCTACCGTCTAAAGGTCACGCTGACCACACTTGAATACTGCGAAGTCTTTATCGAAATGTCGGCGCGACGCTTCCTCAGCCAAACGGGCAAATGGCTGGTGATAACGCTAATACAGGTCTTCAAGGCCGCCGGCCGATTTTTTCTGCTCAAACATTCAACATCGGATATAATCACATCGCCACCAATCGCTGCTCTCAATCGGCGAGCGCTCAACAAACCTGGCAAATCGGATCCAGCTGTAACAGCGAATCTGTCGCAATCTGAGCATTCCATATCGTTTCAGTTGAAACGTTCGGGTCGTATCATTCGCAAAGTGGAGGGTGCTCCGCCCATGCAATATCGTGACTTTAAATTGCATGTGGATAATGCGGATGCAGCAAAGACGCAAATTCCACGCGAACTGCTCCATGCAGAGTACCTGTACATTGCCAAACCACTGATCCATTTGGCAGCGATGGGTCTGTTTGGTCGGCGCAGCTGGAAGCAGTATATGATTGCGTTGTCCTTCGATCTGTACAGCGTTCATTTGTATCGCCAACAACGCCACTTGATGTCTAAGCAGCAGAAAATAGAACTGAGCCGCCGTTGCGTAAATCTTTTGTATTTCTTGGTGCGGAGTCCGTTCTACGAGAATTACACCAGCACGCGAATCGAACGAATTTTGGGCTTTGTGGCGCAGCATGTACCACTGGCCAAAGTGGTCGCCGGACCACTAAAGGATTACATTCCCCAGTGGCAAGACACGTACTTCTATCTGTGGTCCACCTGAGAGTGATAATCCAAATATTCAGAGTATTCCGATCTAGGTTAAGATTTAAAGTTTAAAATGGATAAGCGGGCGATTGTTCAAAATAGAGAGCGGAAGAGATATCTTCTCTGTAGGATCTGTTCTGTGTGATTTGTATGGCTTTTAAATTATATTTGGAACAATATTTGTACACATACATTAAACGATATTGTTTTCTTGCTTATATTAATCTTACACGCTAAACGCTATACATAACAATTAATCCACGAATTGGCTAAAAATCTGTTAACACACATACCGTCACCGGCTTCATCTTTGTCTCTGTCTCAGAACTTCAGGCTGAAACCCGGTCCCATGGCCAGTTGCCGTTGGGTCAATCCCGCATTGAGAACAAATCCCGTACTGGGCGCCGCCGATGCGCCACCGCTGCTCTTCTTGTTGCCTGTTATGATGCCGGAGGTGAACTTAGCACCACCGATACCGCTGCCAGCACCTGCAACACCTGTTGCCGTCGTTGCCATGGGATCATCGTGTCCCAGTTGCTTGAATTGCGAGCCACCGGATGGTGGCTTAGGGGATGAGGCCTGCGCCTTGCGTGCGCCCAGCTCGCTCTTTGCCGGCCACGTGGGGAACATGGATGGATCGATGGGTAGGGGAAGCTCCTTAAAATAGCCATGCTTCAGCGCCGCATCAGCAGTCAGTCTTTGTTTCGGATCGTAGGTGAGCAGGCCCTGCAGCAGGGAAAGGCCCGCCTCTGATGTCTTGTCTTGGAAATGCTTGCGCAGCTGCGACACCGGATAGTCAGTGAATTGAGAGTTCTGGCTAAGCATATTCTTGACGGCCGGCAGCTCCGTGTAGCCAGGCCAGATTTTCTCGTTGGGTGTGCCCATCTCCTGTAAAGAATTTAAACGAGATTCCATTAGGATTCCAATGGAGGATGAAAATAAAATTCGCAAATGGGAACTCACCTTAAAGATGCGATTGAGTTCATCGATTTCCGATTTGCCCGGAAAGATGGGTGCCATCTGCAGGAATTCGGCAAAAATGCAACCGACGGACCACACATCAATCGGCGTGGAGTATTCCGGTGAGCAGAGCAGCAGCTCTGGCGCTCGATACCACAACGTGACCACCAGCGAGGTGTACTTCTTCAGCGGGGAGCCATATTCGCGGGCCAGCCCAAAATCACCCACCTTGAGAATGCCTTTGTGGGAGAGCAGAAGATTGGAGGTTTTCAGGTCACGATGTAATATCCAATTGTCGTGGAGATGGGCAACGGCCAGCAGCAGCTGTTGGACCAGGCACTTGACCTCGCCCGGAAAGAAGCTCTGCTTGCGCTGCTTCATCGTTTCCATCAGAGATTTCAGATCATGCTCCACATAATCCATCACAATAAAGATCTTATCCATGTTGGAGCCGACGACAATCTCACGCACTGTCACAATATTTGGATGTTGTCCCTTGAGCAGCGTGTTAATCTCACGCAGCGATGTGATGGGGAAACCCTCCTTCTCCTTTTCCATCTTGAGGCGTTTGAGGGCAACGATTTCATTGGTGCGTTTATCCTTGGCGCGATAGACGACGCCATAGGTGCCCTCCTCAATGCGATTAAGGCACTGGAACTCCTCGACGGAACGACATCCCTGCACGCCTGGGTAATAGTTGGGCAGCGGTACGCCTTTGTCATCGCATGGCGGCAAATCCTCAATCTTCATAAGCCTCTCCAGCGTAGGCTCAATGGGATTGTTGGTGACCGACTGTTGCTGCTGTTGTTGACCCACCATGCCACGCTCCTCGCTGCGTGTGCTGCTGCTGCGCGAACCTTGATGGTTCACTTGCTCATCCCCATCATCCACACTGCTACTGGCGGGTGATCGACTGCGACTCCGACTCTTATCGCTGTTGTGACTGCGCCTGGAACTCTTCGAGCTGACGGAATGGGAGCGCGGCCTTTGCTGTGGGGGCGATTTGTAGAGAGCACCCACACTCAACGGACTGTCGGGCAGTGGCACATCCTCATCCTCACCTTCATCCCCACGACCAGCAGAATGCGTTGCTTGTTTTCGTTTTCGCTTGCTTCGCTTGTGCGTTGACTTTGACTGCTGCTGATGCTGCTTCTGCTGCTGCTCGTAGCTGCTCTCCTCCGCCGTATCGCTGACAGTTGCTGCACTGCTTCTCGCACTGGCACTCTCCACCTCAACCTCCTCGTCGTCGTCATCCTCTTCCTCCTCCTCATCATCATCATCATCATCCTCGTCGTCGTCTTCATCGGATTCACTCTCATTGCTGCCATCCTCGTCATCATCAACGGCATTGCTTTTCTTTGTCTGCTCTTCATTTGTTGCCTTACTGCGCTTGCGATGATGCTCATAATGCTCCTCGACTCGAACCGTTTTGGACTTATGTTTCCGCTTAACTATGTTAAGGCCAGCGGTGACACTGGCCGCCACTGTGCTTGGACTTAGGGCATCACTGTGCTCGTTGCGCTCGCGCAGCAATTGCTCCCGACGCGCCTCCAGCTGCTCACGTGCAATCTGCTTCCGCTTGCGATTTTCGCGTTCCGCGGCCAAGATTTTCTCACGACGCACCAATAGCTCTGGATCGATAGTGGATGCAGTGCGTCGCTGCTGTTGTTGCAGTTGTGCCTCCGCTGCGGCAGCGCGTCTCTGCTCTTTGCTGCGCCGATGTTGCGTTGCATGCGACTCGGGACTGTCCAGCAGCTCAATGACCTGACCGTGACGCAGCTTATGACTGTGACTGCTGGAGCCAGCACGTCGAGATTCGCGCTCCTTGCGACGACTGTGCTGGGATTGAGACTGCTGCTGCAGTTGTTGTTGCTGCTGCTGCTGCATTTGCAGCTCGTAGCCCTCATCAGTGGCATAGTCTTTGACGTATTTGTGACGCTTGCTAAGCAGCCGCGAGCGCAAATCCTGCTCAAGACTTTCGGCATCCTTGACCTGCTCGTAGACATGACCATGTTTGCTGGCACGTCTCGGCAGCTGCTCCCCAACATCCACATAGTCCACATGATGTCGACTGCTGTGATAATAATCGCCACGAGCTCCGCTGCCGCCCCGTGATAAGCTCATTAGTTGAGGTGCTGACTGTGGTTGCTGCTGTAGCTGCTGCTGATGATGATGATGATGATGGTGCGCATGATGTGCATAGCTCTGTGGTGGCATCGGCGGCAGTGGAAGCTGTTGCTGATAATGATA
This sequence comes from Drosophila demipolita, assembly GCA_035042405.1. Lineage (NCBI taxonomy): Eukaryota > Metazoa > Arthropoda > Insecta > Diptera > Drosophilidae > Drosophila > Drosophila demipolita. The sequence goes on from JAWNLI010000179.1 coordinate 3,260,501, forward strand.
GGCAGCGGCGTGGCTCAAGTGATGCTTACGCTCGCTGCGATGCTGATGCGCATGTGGATGAGGATGTACATGTGGATGATAACGTTGCTCCATCTCATCCCGTGCTGCTCGATAATCATAGCGTTCCCTTTCACGCTCCCTTTCCCGCTCCCGTTCCCTTTCACGATCCCTTTCCCGGTCACGTTCACGTTCTCGATCCCTCTCAATGCCATCTAGAGTGTGGTGTTCCTTGTGCCGTCGATCCCTGGAGTGTTTCTTCTTTTCGCGACGCGTACTCGTCGCCGCCTCTCCTCCACCACGAGTCTGCTGTTGACTACTGCTCGTCGCCTGGGGCGGCTGTATGTATAGGCCATCGTCCGCCTCGTGCTCATCATCGCAGCTAAAATAAACAAAATACCAATGAATTTTACACAAATTTTTTTCGTCTTATAGCCAATTGCACTCTCTGAAGTGCTTCGTTTTGTTCCCATTTTTGATGGCTGCGAGGCGCGCTCTGACCCGAGACTTTTCAAGGAGTTCTATAGTTGACTAATAATTAATTATTCACTCAAGTTGAGGCACTTGTTGTTTCTGTTGTTGTTGCAGTACATTTGAAGTCGTTAATTACATTTTACGTTTGCCCAATCGGCTTCAATTCTCAAGGCCGCATTTTGAAATAGACCTAAAGCGAATTATTGCATGATGGAAATTGACAAATATATATACAAAAAAAATACTCTTGGTGTAGTATAAATTTATAATAAATAACAATGTGGTATATATGGAGCATTTCTTTTTACAGTGGATCCTTGAGTAATACGCTAATTCTTACCAAAAATCCTTGCTTGAACAAAAAACATAATTACACTAGCCAGTCAAAAATTATAACGTTCTTTTATCTAATAATTATATATATATATATGTATATATATATATATATTAGCGAATGCTAATTGTACGTTTTATCGAGATATTTATTTGATATATTTAATTTGTTTGCTGGTATTCCCGATTATCTCGTTGGTTCCACACATTTTGAATCCAGGGCAAAAGCGGCAAAGAAAATATCATTATTTATATAGATAAATATATATATTAGTGTATATACATATTTGAGTAGTTGTATAATTGGGTTGTGCGTGTTAATCAAGGTTCCACTGATCGCAATTGCTTAAAATTACTTACCTGCGACCAACCGCACATTTTGAATGTGGCAATTAGATACAAAACAACAATTCCATGGGGCATTGAGTTGAGCTCCGAAGGGCTGTAAAATGTAAACTTACGACTGCAAAACTCTGCTAGAAATACACATTTGGAAATTGCGTGGGACAAAAGACAGAGATTTATATATATATATATGTATATATAGATGTATTTTTATGTCTATATATGTTAAAAAATATGCATATATAGATGACAGGACTTTTGAAAGGCATTAGCATTGTTATTTTAACAGAAATTTGTAATCGATTTACCGCCAGACTTTTGAGATCTTCTCTCACGCTTTCATTCTTTCTCTCTCTCGCTTTATATCTCTCATTTAAAGAAGATTTTTGGCTTGCTTTCGCATATTGTGTTTCGCGGAGAGGGCCGTGTCCTGCGGGCCTGCAGTTCCCTGCCGATTCTGCCATTTTATACACATTAGCTGCTGGGCACACTTTTTTTAAATGTGAATTTCATTTCTTGCGTTCGGCTTTTACAATTTTATTTATGTTTTGTATTTGTATTTTCGGTATTTATTATTGGTTTTATTTTTTTATTTGTTTGGATTTTTTGTTTTAAGTTTAGTTTTAGTTGTTGGCCATCGCGCGCCTCGGTCATTTTGGGACAAGTACACACTTTTTGGCCTATTTGCAATGAAAAAACTCAAGTCAATTAAACGGTACATGTTTAAAAAGAAATGTTGGTAATGTTGTCAATAAATTGGATATATATTTATATATTCTTTGTTATTATACAACATTTGGTAGGCAAATATATATGTACATATGTGTTGCATATATATATATATATATATATATACATAATACTGTATTAAGCAAGCGAGAATGAAGGGGGAGGGGGTTTCCACGATTCAATGATCGACAGGTATGTGCGATGTGCATGAACTTTTCTCAGAATGACATGCAAATCTTCGCTGTTTATTAAGCATCTCTCGCATGAGCAAAAATTGAGTTCGTGACGTCACACGTAGTGCACAACGATCTGCACAACCTCTGCAACTTCTCGATCATTAAACCGTTAAGGTTTAGGAACAATTCTGGTTTTAGTTTGTTTGACATTTTTTTTTGGATTTTCTTTTGTAAATAAAATTACAAAATAACGCTTTCAAATAGAAGAATAATTTTTAGTTGCCGCACTCAATACACAAGTTTTCACACACATACACACACACAGGCACAGGCACGCGCTCATGCATATGAATGTAGTTGTATTAGCTGCTGTATGCGTGTGTGTATGTGTGCGTATATATGTGTGTGATGCGTGTATGCTGCAACACTTTTATGTGCTTTTTCAATAGTTTCATCTTTACACACCTGATATAGTGTCCGTCGTTGGGGCTGCGCAGCTGGCCATCTTCACTGCCCGATGTATTGACCATATTGCGTTTAGTATTGTTTTTCTTTGTGTTTGGTTATTAAATAGTGGTTTTGGCTCTAGTGATAGACAGACGCTGGCGTTGCCTTCCTATTTTTCTAGCTGCTGATTCACCCGAGTAACTTGCAGCAGCAATTTATGCCAAATGTCTTGGCGTGCAGTTTCCGTACATTTATGTTTGATGACCTTCAATTGGGTTTTCGGTGGAATATTACGTTATTTTTCTTTTCTGTTTTTTTTTATATAAAAATAATTACAAACGTTTGCAATAGCAAAACGTTTTTTTTCACGCAGTTGTCGGCCAGGGCTGTAAAACACAGGAAAAATGGCGTCTTTCCAACGTTGCCACTTTCTTAGAAAATAACTAATCAAGCTGACAGCTGATGCCTCAGCTGACTGCGACTGTTTACAACAATTTTCGGCACATTTTTTTCTTACGTTCTTTGTTAAAATTGTAACTAATAAAAGTGATGATATTGTTTGGCAGCCTCCGTCGCTGGCAGCCAAGAGTCGCCATTGGCATAGTGCAACGCTGTGCGAACAGCACAGTGTCAAGCCCTAAAGCTGATGATGAAGTCAGTGCGACCGTGAAGCGAATTCGGCAGGAACTTGCACAGGATAAACAACGATTGAGCTGGCGGACGCCAATTGGTGATCGGCCCGAGGATTGGAATAGCAAGCTGAAACTATTCTCGAACTCGGAGCAAACATCCGATTTTATTGTGATGATGCAACGACCCATCGATTTGAGCCCAACCAACATAAAGCAATGGTGGACAAAACGGCAGGAAAGCACCGAGCGCCACATGCAACAGTTTATACCCGAACGCCACAAGATTCTGGGGCCAGATTTGGCCGCAGCCCATTTCATTTTACACCGAGGTGGTGCGGCAAAGTTTTTGAACGATAAGCGCTGGCATCGCGCCTCCGCCGATGGTGAATTCAATCTGCCCAACAAATTTCAGCCCGACTACAAGCTGGAGGCATTGCGTTGTGACAATATGACGCTCTACTACGAGGGTCTGGAGAATTTGCGTTGCTTAGAGCACCTAAAATTCTTGTCGTTTCACAATGTGCGCACCTTTGACGATTGGGGTCTGGATCGTGTTGCGGGCGGCGACTATCCGCACCTTGAGGTGCTGGACGTGTCGGGTACGGCAATAACAGAAAAAGGACTCGCCTGCCTCCATCGACTGCCGCAGTTGAAGCTTTTGATTATTGACGATCCCAAGCAGACGCTCGAAATGGAATTGGCCACCTCAATGCTGGAGTTGGCAATGGCGTCGCTTAAAGTCATGGCAGCAGAAAGCATACATTAAGTTTCGTTGAGACATATATGATTTAATCTAAATATTTATAAAAATATCACAATTATTTGCTTGTCGGTTTGGTTTTCATGTAATCAGCTTTGATTGACGCACGCTCCTTGATCGGTGGCAAATATGGCTCAATTCCTTTAGCGCGGCGGTCACTGCGCACTTTATTCTAAAGGAGAATGGATATTTTATTAAATGAGAATACAGATATTAGTTGCGTACCCAAAACTCTTTGCAGTTGTTGTAGTTGACAAAGTAAACTTCGCAGATATCGCGATCGAAATTGTTTTTATTCAGGCAGTTGAATGATAAATCCTGTTCCTGCAATAAACAAACTTGATATTGAGTATTGTGGCAGTGAATAGCATGCATACCCTTAGACATGGATTGTCACGTTCGGCATTCGGATTACGCGGCATTGTGTTACTATATTTTAAATTTTGTTATTACATAAAATATTTAAGTTTGTTCTTCTAGATAGTTGTTGGCTGACAGTGTTGGGGATCGAATATCGATATATTTTCATCCCTGGTTGCTAACAAATAATCTGTTAAGTAAAGTTAAGCAACAGCTGTATTTCTGTAGGTTTGTTCAACGTATTCCTTATTCGTATCAGTGGGTAATTAAGTTTTAATATTAAGTTTTAATTATGTATTACACTATCCGTTGTTTAAAAATATGCTTAAGCAATTGTAAAGAAAAATTCGGAGATTTTTTAAAATCTGAGTGACAATTAACGCCAGCTTTAACAGACACAATTTATTGCGCACTGTTTATAACATTACAGCAAATGTTGGTGTTCTGGAAGCAACTCTTTTTTGTTTCGGTCACTATCCAACACTAAGAGTAACAGTCTTGCTAGATTTTTTTCGAGGAGCACACGTTCTGTTTTTGCGCGTAATTTCGACCACAATAAATATAAAATCATTAATAATTTACACAAAATGAGTGCGATATCGAAATAAACAACATAAATAACGAAAGCAAACAGTGTATATCGAAGCGAGAAGCAGTTGCAAGCTGTGCTCTGTGTTGATCTCTTCGAGTGTTGTGCGAGTGTTGTGTGTGCTGGTGTGCCTATGTGTGTCGAGTGAGTGCGTTATAAATAAAACGCCAAGAAGAAGCTGCGTGCAAAAAGTAGACGCCAAGAAAAATAAAAAAAAGAATGTGCCCAAAAACAACAGTGCAAGAAAAGAAAGTGTTTTTTCATGAATTTCCATTGAATTTCTAATTCATTTTTAAATAAAGTAAGGGCGAAAGTGCATTTTTACATACGTGTGTGTATTTTGCTGCTGCTGCAAAAGGTGAATATCGCGAGGGAAAATCATTTGCATTCTGCGACGACGACGACGAATGAGGCTGTCAAAGCGTAATTGTAAAATTCCACTGTCTGCCGTCGCAGTCGACGTCGCAGTCTGTCATGCATATATATGCAATGTATATATGTGTGTTAGTGTTTTTAAATATGTTGTGTACTTGTGTAAAGAAACATGAAATTTTCTAACGCATTCAAAATGTGAAATGTATAAATAATAATTGTATATATGTGTGTATTACTCTTTGTGCAGCGCAAATTGACCTGTGAACTTTATTTGGATTTGTGGGCAACAACAAGAAGCAACAAGGAGCGTTCAACTTGCAACAACAAAAACAGCAACAGAACGCCGTGTAATGGATGCAACATCAATAATAACGCAAGTTTCACGCGATGATGAACAATTGAATGTCTATCCGAGCGACAAAGGAGGTAAGAGACAGCAATAACAATAACACATGCACATACACTTGCACACTATGCAGAGCATGCCCCCAGTGAGTCATAATGGCAGCCCAATCGCCGCCACAACAAAAGCCAAATAAAATTACTTTAAGGACAAGTGGACAAACCACCAACAACCCCTCCCATTCCGACCTTAGTAAATATTGCGTAGTCAAAACCCCCACTCCAATCAATTTCACTTAACTCCCTCTCTCTCTTTCTCTCTATTTTTTCTCTTTCTTTTATTGTGCGCAGCTGTTTTTGCGTGCCTATTGTGAATGATCTAACCACTTGCTGCTAGCGCTTCTGACGTCGCTAGCTTGCAACTTTTTTTTCGAGCGCCACCTGTAATCAACTTCAGTGACGTCATGCACTTAACAAACGCACGCAAACACCAAAATAAATTTAGATCAAAATTGCACTGCCCTTGCATGTCCTAAAGCCAGAGAGAGGGAGATGGAAAAACATGCTTAACAATTGAAACCACAATTAAATTGCACACACAAGTGAAGATAAAACGCCTCAGTGAGAGGGAGTGAGCGCGAGAGAGGAAGAAGGCGAAACCGGTATTGACAGTATCGACAACGTCGACTAGTTTTTGATGTGAAAGAAAACAAACAAACAAACACAAAGAGCAACAGTCGAACAACAAAGCGTAGCTTACAAAAAAGCTTGAATGAACAGTTGCAAAGAGCGCGCTTTAGTATTGAGAAAGAGAGATAGCGAAAATTAAAAAAAAAAAACAAGTTGCACACTTGCACATGTGTGTGTATGTACAATTACATATGGTTGTGTATGATTTTTGTATTTCTTTTTTTTACTTTGACTGCAATACGGGGTGCGGCATTGGGCAGTAAATCGAGACAAGACGAACGCCGCCTTTAAAGTAAACCCAATTTAATCTAATCTGCGGTCGCGAAAACAGACGACAAACTATACACATTAATATGTCTACATATACATATAATGGCAGAGCATTTAGAAAAAGCAAAAATGTTGCACTTGGTTGTTAATTGACATCTTTCGTTGTGCTGCTTGCTTGAAAAGTTTGCTCCTTTTGAGTAGATTTATAAAACAGACAGCAGTGCTGCCAATTCAACTCAAACTATAACTCAAATATTTATCAACATTATGAAGCACTTCCGTGTGCATATCAATTGTACACATGTACATACATGTATTAATGTGTGTATGACTGCCTTTTGCCTTACTCTTTGACTTGTTGAGCTTTGCGACCAAAAAGATATGACGACGTCATCAATGCTTTCTGCTGCGTGTGTGTGGGTGTGAAGGAGAGGGCAAAGCATTAGAACCGGCAACAGACAAAATATACATGTATTTTGTTGTTGTTGCTGTTTTTTTTCTTTTCTTTTTGTTCAGTGGGTGCCGCCTAAGTGCTGTTTGCCTGTAAATATTTATATAGATATGTGTATGTATGTATGAGTGTGTACAAATACACATATATTTTGTTTTTATGGGCAAATGCCGCTCTAGTATCTCATTTCTCGTCTGATTTTCAATTTCTCAAGGTCTAAAACAAATGACTTACGCACACACACACGAGTAGCAGCGAATGCTGTGCCCTTTCCAAAATATACAAAAAAAGTTATTATTATTATAAAAGTATTTGCATATGGACGAATTTGTCAAGTCGAAGATGTTAAAATTGTTTAGAATAATAAAAAATTCATAATTCGATTATAACCAATGTTGATTCATCATCCATTAAAGCAATTTTGATTCTTCTTCGTATATAAAAGCTCCCACTTTATCATTTGCTCTTCTCTCTCTCAAAGAAGAGCTTATAAAAGAGATTTGTGTTCGCATTATTTAAAATAACTATGTATTTTAACAGCTATGGCAAACAGCTGTTTATTTATTTTTATTTTTTCTTAGTTTAGCAATGTAAACAAGCAGCGAAATTGGTTTCTATTTAAAATATTGATCAAGATCATAAATTGTCGAGAGGAAGTCATTACGCGATAAAATGTGTACAAATAAATTATAAAAGAGTGGACACGTTTAGAAATAATGTTTCGTTGGTACGAATATCCCTAAATCACTTAACAATTTAATTAAAATAATTTACTCACTTTAATGGTGTGTAATGTAAAAAAACAAAACAAATTATTATAATAATTATCATATATTTGTTTTTATTGCTTATATGTTAAAATATCTAAAGCACATATAAAAGTATATATATATATTGGTTGCCGCAAGGCATAATTTTTTAAAAGACTTTGTTTCTGCATATCTACATTATATAAATATATACAAATCTATATATATATTAGGTATGATAGGAATATATATTCGTGCCGCGAGCTGTGCAAAAATGTTGATCGTCTTCTTGGCGTAATATTTCCTACATCAAACAACATATATATAAATAAATAATATATACATATTAATATGTATACAGCTGTTGAAATGCGATAAATAATTTATTTTTGGCGCTCTCAATCTTAATTCATGCAGCAATCAAATTAAACAAACTGCCATTGATGATGTCTGAATAATAACATCTAAATTTAAAGTGTGTAGTTTGTGAGGGGTGGGTGGTGGTTCATTGACCCTTTCACTGCGCTAAGCTGTGCTGTGCTTTTCTAAATTCCAACCCCCAAAAGCGCGACATCTTTGTGCAAATGCAACACAAAAGACTCGTCAGCTTTTTGCTCTCCTGCTCTGCTTCCCTCTCGCTCTCTCTCTCTCTCTGGCTCTCGTTTTTGCTTTTGAAGCAGGTGTTTTCCCAGCCAGTGCAAACATCACGTGCAAAGACAAAAAAAAAACATGAACTGTTTACAGGTCGGTCGCTTTTTTTTATCTCTGTTTGTGAGAGTGTGTTTGAGTGTCTGAACTTTTGAAAAGCTTTATAAATATGTATGCTGAAGGTCGAGCTGGTGGGCGCCTATTTAAAGTCAGCGCACAAAAGAACCAACAACTGAGAACTGTTAATTGTGTATGATATCATATGTATGCGGACACTAAGATAACCAACATTCTGAATGCCCGATTAGATAAGGGCTGCAAAATATGTTTTTAAACTTGCAAGTTGAAAACGCTATATTTGTATTTTTTTTCTCTTTTCTCATGTGATATACGTCTAATGCCAATTTGCTTTAAATTAAATATTATTGAAAAAATACACAAATACTTACAATTCTACATATGCCTGTGTCTGTTTATTTCTGGCAAGCAGATGCAAAATAGAAAAGAAAATAAAATAATTTGCAAGAGCAAAAAAATTAGAAACAAAAGAAATGCTTGTCATTTTCATTGCCATTCTGCTGCGAAAATGTTATACATACAGACATATTTTTATTCCCAATTTACGCGTAAGGCCGTTTAACAATCTGTTGTGAATTTCACATTTGCTTTAATTAATGCAACAACAAATTTATTAAATTTTTTTTTGTCAAATAAGTCTTATAATTAATGGCGAGACACAGAAAAATCAAATTTGGTACAGATGCAGACAGCTGCCTTTTTTGCGAATACCTTTTTACGATGAACGTCTGAATTTGTGTATGTAAATATTTGTACATTTTTATGTAGTTATGTGTACACACATCATTTGGAACAAGCTCGTAGGCTATGCAAGCTCTGCTTAAGAAATTAATGAACTAATTCGCTAGGAAATACAAATAAACAACTATACATTTTGGCAATAAAAATGTTTTGTTGATTTCGTAATCAGTTTGTATATGTTTATATTTAACAATGTCTGACACATTTAAGCAGACTTCACGTTTTATTATATTAAGTAGTTAATATTAAATATGACAGGCAACTGTTAAAGCATCAAGTTGTACATGTTGAATTAGTATAATTAATTGTAATAAATAGTTATTGTATACATTATTGAGCAGCATTACTAATCGAAATAGGCATGTCTTATTTAGATGAGTTTTCGAAATATAAATTCTCGATTGTATATTTTGTATATTCATCACCACTTGTTTTACAAATATCGATACAAATCGATTTTGGATAGCAATTAAACCTACAATTTTAAACATACATCCTCCGAAAGGTTTTTAAATATGTATTACTATATTTTTAAATAAATTGTACTATATTTTTAAATAAAAATGTTACTTTATTTTTAAATGTACATAACTAAATATCAGCTAATAATTATATTGATTAAAATCCAAATTAGATTAGAAGCAATTGCGTTCCCTGTATATTTAATCAAAACGATCGATTGATTAAATATACAGGATATTGCAATATCACACTTCAATACTATATATCTTTGATATCTTGTTTTTAGTCAAATTAAATTACACAATTAAATCAAATTGAATCTTAGCTAACTTTTACAAGTGTAAATCTAATACATATAATCAAAATTTTACAAAATTGATGGACATATTTATGAAGGTGTATTATAGCACATTGTGGGGGATCTCAACGTGAAAGGTACTCAGCATTTTAAATTAAGCGTCCTCTTGTACAAATCACGGAATTCGTGACAATGGCATTTTTCATATTTGATGTAGGTATGCATATACATATAAACATACGTGCCTACATGTATACATATCTATCTACACACCCACAGATTTAAATTTTAGCGATTGATTATTACGGTCAGTTGCTTGCCAAATTTGGTGTCTATTAAAAGCAAACAGACAGATTGTTGCTCATTTGACGATGCTATAATTAAGCCCAAAAAAAAACAAAAATAAACAAAAATTACTCTCCCCCTCAAATACTCACGCACACATACACACGAACTCACAGTCAATGTCAATAATTCAATTTAAAGCCTTAAAAATAGGACAAAAGCATAATAAAATAAAGAGAGCCTTCTGCGATGGTAGGCATAGAGGGTGGGAGTAGCGGCATGTTGGGGGAATAGGCTGCGCTTGAATGCCCATCAGACAGGCGAGCGGCGAACCCACAAACCTAAATATAGATATACACATGCATACACACACATAAATGCGTATGTTCAAGTTTATGCAAGTATCATCCGCCTATCAATAACGACAAAATATTGCGGATGTAAGTTCAACAAGTAGACGACTAATTGACAACGATTCCTACTCGTGTTTCTTCTCCATGTCCTTTTTGGTCTCCTTCTCCCAATACTTCCTGTTCATGGCTGTTATGCAATGTTATGTAAAGCTTTGAATATGAAGCGTGGCTGCTTTAAGCCGTTAAAATGTCGGGAATTTCACCTTTCACCTGCCTAATCATTTACAGTACAGTTGTGAGCAAAATAATAGCACCATTACAATATTTTTTCTTTCGAATGCAAAAAAAGAATACACTATTAGTTGTGCAAGTTACTCAAATTCTGATAAATTAAATAAAATATAGTTAGTACTGCTTCTTCCGAAATATATATTTAAAATTATTTTGAATTTTTTTTTGCACTTCTAAAAACTTATTCATAAAATACCTTTGCAATTATTTCTTGTTCGGGTGGTGCTATTATTTTTTTCTCCTCAGTATGTATGCATGTGTGTTAGTGTGTATAGGTGTTTGTGCGTGCTTCTATCACATTTTTTATTGTTGTTGTTAGGCGACGCTCATAAAATATTCCAAGTACAGTTACAATTTACACACAGGGCGATAGATGTAAGGGTTCTTTCTAAGTGCTGCTGGATGAAAATATATTTATATATCTTTATTTAAATATATATATATATATATATATATATATATGTGTGTGTGTGTGTGTGTGTGTGTGTATTAGTGCTGTCTAAGCTCAGTTTTGTGCTACAAGCTAACGGTTCACTGAACCGACTAACGTCTAGCTTAGCTGCTACAATCCTCCATGCAACATGCAACATGCAGCCAGCACTTCATTCATGTTTTTGTTGTCCCAAGTGCTGTTTGAATATTATTTTCTTTTTTGTTCCACACACACAGCAAGGGGGGTGTTTTTCTTGTTTTGCTTTCTGGCGCACCTGAGCACCTGAAAAACGACCACAACACACACGGCTTAAAGGTCAATCGGCGACCTTCTTACTCATTGCCGTTGGTGTGCGTGTCTCTCGAGCCTCTCTGTCTGTCTGTGTGTGTTTGTGCATGCAATTATATCATTTGCCATCGATTAAACGCATGCATGTATGCTAAATTTGTTTCTACATGTAATTTACATGTAACTATTTAACAAACCCACCAATATTGTCATGGGTTTTTCCACTTTTTTATTCGATATTCGATTTGCCTATTTTCATTTTCACACACACACAAAACATATTGCGTACTTATGAAAAGAAAGCGTTAATTCAGCTATATATATATAGATATTTCTATACATTTCTTCGCTAAGTAATAAATCTTTATTGCTACATTTATGGTTCTATTTATTAAGTTGTGTTGTGGCAACAACATTAAGAGTCTTAAAGACTCGAATAAAACAACGTAATTAATTAGTATATAAAAGCTTTCCACACTTCCCTTTTGCCGATATGTCTGACAAATATTTAAGAAATAAGACAAGATATATATAAATATAAATGTTATTCATTTTAATTCATTTTTTATTACAGAGTATCGCACATTTCGGTACATAAACAGTTTGAGTTTGTGGTTGATAAGTTGCATATGTGCATTAAATATTCTATTTATATTAATCTCGATCCACGGTCAAACTCAAACCGCAAAACAAACTTTAATCAAGACAAACAAAAAATGGAATTTTTTTGTTCAAAATTAAATATGAAGTGTTAACGGGTTTTGATGACAGCAAGTTTGTCATACTGGATGAATCAATCCAATCAAATATCCATTATTTATTGATGTCTTATTTAATTAATGTCTTATTAACGAGGGCTTCAACTCGAGATAATTATATTATTGCATTTTAAAATTGAAGTTGATTATAGGTTTGTAAAAGCCGATAATATTATCGACGCAGCTGTCTGACGTCAAAAAAGGGAGCAAATGCTATTTTATCTATGACATTTAAAACCAGAAAACCTTCACGTTAACTGTAGAAAAAGTAAATCAAAATGTATACTCAATTCTCTTAATAGAAATGTTCATACTCTGTAATGTTAATTATCTATTATTTATTTATGACTTATTAACATGTCCTAAGATCGATAATATTATTGACGGAGCTCTTTTAAAGAAAGAGAGCAAAGGCTATTTTACCTTTATAAATCAAGGAATTTGACAAATTTTCTAAATAGGAAATCTTCTGTTTTTTTTTCTTTTAGAAGATGTTGATCGTTTGAAGCCACAAAAACGAGGAATTTTGCAATCGTTACTTTGCTGCTGGCGACGAAATCGATCGAAAACCAATCAGAATGGCACACAGATCGATGGATCGACAACACCGCCACCCCTACCGGACCAACAAAGGTACCTACTTCCTCAGGTTAGGCACTCCGATATGCATAGAAAGTGCATGGTCATCGATTTGGATGAGACTCTAGTGCACAGTAGTTTTAAGGTGAGCATATAGATAACAGAATAGTACTCAATTATAATTAATATCTTATATCTATACTTGAATTACAGCCTATACCTAATGCCGATTTTATAGTGCCCGTGGAAATCGATGGCACCATTCATCAGGTTTATGTGCTAAAGCGGCCGCATGTGGATGAGTTTCTGCAGAAGATGGGTGAACTGTACGAGTGCGTTTTGTTCACAGCATCACTAGCCAAATACGCAGATCCCGTTGCTGATCTGCTAGACAAGTGAGTGATATATATGCACATACATTAATATATGAAATAAATTAAAAACTATTTGTTGCAGGTGGAATGTGTTTCGTGCAAGACTGTTTAGGGAATCATGCGTTTATTACAGGGGTAATTACATTAAGGATCTTAATCGTCTGGGCAGAGATTTACAAAAGATTGTCATTGTTGATAATTCACCGGCCAGTTATATATTTCATCCCGATAATGCGGTAAATACTGAATAAGTATGATAATAATTTACCCATAATAATTTATTTGTTTATTATGTTTTTAGGTTCCCGTCAAATCATGGTTCGATGATGTGACCGACTGTGAGCTGCGCGAGCTGATACCGCTCTTTGAGAAGCTAAGCAAAGTTGATTCCGTCTATTCGGTGCTCTGCAATTCGAACCAGCCGCTAAACAATCAAATCAACCAGCACGAGCTGCAACAGGCGCCACAGCAGCAACAGCAGCAACAGCAGCAGCAACAAACCATCTCTGCCACAACAGTTATTACACAGGCGAGCACGCTGTCTGCACCGACCATGCTGAATGCTGCACAGCAACAACAGCCACAGCAGCAGCTGCAACAACAACAACAGCAGCAACAATTGCAGTTGTCCAGTCCGCCCAGCCCACAAAGCGAGCTGCTGCAGAAGACGTAACATCAGTGGGAATTAATGTTTATAAATATATGATAAAGCAAAAATTTATACTTATTATGAGACCAAGCAAAAGCAAAACAAGCAAAAGCCTGCAAAAAAAATATACACACACATTAACACACACCCACATACACACAGAAAACACAGAGAAACAATAGGAAACAATTGCTAAACTTATTTAAATTGTAATTGCATTGATATATCTATCTAACTAACCCCTTGCTAGGCTAAGCTCAAGGTTTTTATTTTTTAAAACTATTTACAAGGCACATTTGTTATTTATTTTATTTGATTTATTATTTTCCTTTTTGGCTCTTGGCTTTGTTATTTGTTTTTAACATAGTACATATATATATATATTTTTATGTGTGTGCGTGTGTAATACTTTTTTTTATATAAACGAAAGCAAAGAAAGGCCACGCTTACCCATTATACTGGGTATTTTCCCCATTAAAAAAAAATATTAATATATATATATATATATATATATATATATATATGTATACATAAATATCTATGTATAACTAATAATCATTGAACTTTTATATACACCATATATATATATATATATACATTTTAAGTGCGCATATTTAACAAAGTGAAAAATCTAAGCAAGCTAAAAGATCTAATGCAGAAAAAAGAATAACTATACATATGAGCAGAGAGATAAAATCAAATTTAAAATAGCATATATTTATATATATATTTTTTTTATTAAAAACAAAAACAAAAAAAAAAAACTACTTAAAAGAAAAGCTAAAAAAAAGAGAAATGTACGCGTACTAAAAAAACTTTATATGTATACATCTTATATATATATATATATAGATATAAATCTATTGTCTAAGCAACTGTATACACTTTTTGCTTAAGCTAAGGCATGTATAAATATTTCGTAACTTTATTGCCACGTTTATGCGGGTGTTCCTATTCATGATTTTTCCTTGAAAAGTCCAACAAATTTTGAATAGCTATCATTTGTTTTTTGAATGTTTCATTTTGTTTTGTCGCATGACTAATCACGCATATGAAGCTTCGCATAAACGTTATCTAAATCACATGCACAACAAGGGCACACAATTAACAAAAAAAATAATCAAAAAGCAGCCTAAATTTGTGAACTAAAAATAACAATGGGAAACGCGATTGCCACTTGTTGGGCATCCAAAGTCTGCGGCAAGAACGCAGTTAGCTGCATACATCTAAAATTACAACAAAACAAACGAAAAAGAAAAAACAAAATGGAAGCTTCGCTTATACGCTGCACAATATCATGTTTTCTCGAATTAGCAAGCACAATCGAAGGTTTCTCACATCAAATCAAATCAAATATGCACAAAACATATCCATTTTCGTCAGACTACAGAATACAGAACCAATTCTGTGAGCTCAAGTTCCTTAATTCAGTCATGAAAAAAGCAATTTGTTAATTTTGAGTTTTATGATATTGGGTCCCGTATGAGCGCAACGTTTCAATCTTTTAGTTTTATATCTGTATTTGCTTAATTTTTTTTATTATGTTTTCTTTTGATCCAAGTGCGCTTATGAAACGCATTGCAATATTTCTTGAACCTTAACCTTCTTTTCTTGAATCGTATCGTGCGGAATATTTGGAAATACCCTGCTACTTAATCCGACCAAGTAATAAGTAATATTAAATATTAATAACGGCATATACAAAAAACACTCGTATAAAACACACTTATATTGAGCTCAAGCTGGCCACGCCGCAACCCACCTAAGAATATATATAATATATATATGTATGTATATATATATGTATGCGACTATATAGTGTTGTATTAGAAAAGACGCTAACGCTACCCACATACACACACTTCAGAGGAAAATCGACCAGTGCCCCGATGGCTTTCCGATCGAACGATTTCAGTCTTATACTACTACTAATTCTCAGCTAGTTTTTGCAAACCCACATTTCTAGTGCGTAAGCTTTTATATATTTTAACTGATCAATGAAATGGGATAATACATAACAAAAGCAAAAAAAAAAACCTAAAAACTAAAGCAAACAAAATTCGGCACGTTGCAAACGCGCGCTATTCTCATATGATTTGCATTGAAGCAAAGTAAATTGACCATAAGGCAAAGATAAAAAACAAAAATGAAAAATATAAAAAGAATCAAATATTTCATATTGTATATCATTTACACTGCTGCTACAATTGTAATACACGATAGCAACTAATCACAAGCGAAATTTAAGTGTAAAATGCGATAACGTATTTTAATAATACATATATATATAACTGTTTTATTTTTAATAACAAAAATTCAATAAAAACAAAACAAAAAATTATATTTTTAAACGGAGCCTATAAATGTAATGCCTAAATGTCTGGAAATGAAAACAAACCAATTTAAATTTACGAATTATTATGTCATCAAAACAAAAAAATCATAAAACAAAAATAAAACTAAAAAAAACATTAAAACCCAAAAACAACTCGATTTTTACTGAACTTTATTTGGTTTTACTTTATCAATTTTAGAATGTAGTGTAATGAAATTACATCTAAATACGACGGGATATCTTATATAAAAAGCATGCCTCGATTTATAGTAGAAGAGGTTTGTGGTGCTCTGAAATAAAAAAATATTTTTGATGTCTGTTTTTTGTTTTTAGTTTTGAATACGGAATAATGTTCTATTTATTATTAAATTTTAACGCACATACACCTCGCATTTTTTTCTACATACTATTTAATACACATATTTTGTCTTGAACTTAGTCGCTAAACAAAAGACATAGGCAATTGATTTTTTGGTTGATTTGCTTCATTTTTGCTGTTAATTTACTTATTACATTTCGTGGTAGTCTTTTTTTGTTTTGAAAGCGTTTTCAATATCTTCTTAACACTGCAAGCAAAAGTATATAAAAAATGTTTCAACAAATAACTCGTAGCAAATACCGCAGGGTGAAAGTTGCGAATTATTATTATTTTTTTTTTTTTGTATAATATCGAATACAAAATAGTACATCGAAAAATGTTTGTGTTTTGAGTTATAATTACATACATACATATTTATTTAGTTGATATTGTTCGTTAGGTGATTCATATTTTGTCGTTTTATTAAAGTTGTTATTTAAATTTAAATGCATTTAAGTAACGTGTTACACTTAGAAACGGTTCTATTTTTAGCTATGTGTCGTGTTTGTTTTTTGTGTTTTGTCAGGTTTGTTGCACTTTTAGAAATTCCTTCATTGATACTTGGATCATAGGTGTACATCATTTCATAACTATAGGTATAACTATATGTGTGTATTTATGTATTTATGTATATATATATATATATATATAGTATGTATATTTTAATATGCAAAATTGTCTTATATATTTTTTGATATACATATATATATATATATATATATATCGAATTTGTTTGCACTATAACATTTACTTAAATGATTGCTGACTAGACTAGTGCGCATTGAATCTGATCGCGTTTAGAATAATTAATTCGTTTTTATTGTAAATTTGCAAATTGTGTTTTGGTTTTTGTTTTTTGTTTTTTTTTGCCATATTTTTGCATTAACATTTTAAAGTATTTGTTTGGTGTTTGTTCTTTTGGTACATGGAAAGATGCTTAAGCGGGAGCTTGTATACCTAAACTCTTTTGTGTTCGCTTCCAAGCAGACACAAATGCAACTGCTAAATATTTTGTTGTTTATTATTATTTTGCTTTTAGAATACACATAATTTGGAATACATATTAAAAAAATTCTTATTGTAGTATTTACTGTGCGCTTTACAAATTTGTTAATCATTCAGTTTACATTATTTGAATTTAGAGAATTTGAAGATTGCTCAACTTGAAAATTGTTGGCATTTTTGATTTTGTTTGCGATAGTTACAAGTTATATTTATTATTTCAATTTGTTCGGTGTTAGCGTTATAATTATACTTCTTTTTTTTAGTGTTACAAATACTTTAGAGTGGTGACGACAAAAATGTATTATCATAAACCGGTTAAATTAAGAAATATGCTGAAAAATGTACAGAGTTGGGTTTTGTAATTACAGGTAAAATACATGTTTAATGTACGTATTTATAATAATGTATATTTTGTGTGTGGGTTTCTGTAAGGCATTTCCTCACAATTTTCTCGATCCGATATCGGTCAGCGATGACGCTTCTGTCTTCTGGTTGTTGTCTTTGTTTTAATTTGTTGTTTAATCGTTGTTGTAGTTTTTTGTTGTTGTCTGCAGCAGAGCGTACCAATTAAGTAAGTAACGAGAACTAATACAAAGCTAGTAATAATTGGGAGGGGCATATCTAAAGCATTGTCCGGTTAATTGTTAAACGTTAGACATGCGCAATGGGCATTTGAAGCGTCTTCGCATCCCGATGGGACTTATCCTACACATACTGATGATCGCCGGCGAGTCCATCGGCATCGGAGCAATCGACACGCAACAGCGGCTCCTTCTCAATTGTCTGATGCACCTGCGCATCATAGTCATAGTAGCTCATCCAATCAACGTGTCGTGGCTGCATCAGGCCAAAGCAGCTGCATTCCAAAAAGTCAATCAGATTGAGCAGGGGACCACGCGTAAACGGACTGTGCCCACCCTTGGCCTGAAAGTGACGATAGCGACCACGATTCATGCGCTCATTTGTGGTCATGCCCAGGCAAATCACCTGATACGTTTGACAGACAGTCAACAGAATCACCCAGGACATATGCAGCAAAGCATTACCCATGACCCAGCCTACCCAGGCATTGCAATTGCCAATTGCTCGCATGGCGGTGAGGAAATCTGGAGCACAAAATTGTTAATAATTTATAAATGGATCAAATTAATAGTGGGCTTACCGTCAAAGTGGACATTGCACTCATTTACATAGTACTTGGAGCCACCGTATAGCATCCAGGAACACATGACTAGCAGCATCCACAGAAAGCCCATGAAGTAACTGTGATTCTTGAGACCAATACAATTGCCCACCCAGGGGCAATGATGATCGAAGCGTGCCACACAACGATCACACACCGAGCAGTGCTTCGAGCGTATGGGTCGCCGCACAAGACAGCCCGAGCAGAAGGAGGCGGGCTCAAAACCAATGCCACCGCGTTCCGACAGCTCAATTATGGTCTGCAAAAGGAATGCAAATTTATATAGTAGATATTAATAAGTTATCCATTTGACCGCACCTTGAATCTTTGTTCTCTGGTGGGTCGTATAATGCCGGGATCACCCTTCCAGGACTTGAGAAAGCACACCCACAGTCCCAGCGAGCAAATTAGGAAGCACACTGTGGTCGCAAATGAAACAGCATCATCGATATACATCAGCCAGGTGACATAGAACCAGGCCTTCGACGCCAGATACACAGAGAGCGGCAGCAACGCCATCAGATGCTCATCAAACAGCGTCTTTCCAAGCGTATGGAATAGGGCATAGAGGCAACCAAGCAGGAAAAATTTGATAACATACAGCGTGTTCAGGGTAAACACAATGCCAGCCAAATAGAAGGCGGTGAATGGACTGGCAGCCATTGACCACCAACGCAGCCGTTTGTCGTGGCGCAGTTTTGAGAGGAGAGATCGCCGCTGTTGTGACGTCAGCGATGCCTCCTTGATCCGATCCATAACCTTGGAACCAATCCAAATGGCACCCGTTTGTGCTTCCAGCATGCTTAGCGGTGTCTCCGCCCGCAAATTGGGCACATCCAGGGAAGCCTTTGACTTGAGCACCAGCGTAGATATGGCGGTCGCATTACGCGCCAATATCGCCCAATGCAGTGCGGTGTTGCCATGCGTGTAATCTACCATGGCGGGATTGGCGCCCAGTGTCAGAAGCAGACGTACTGGATCCAGCGCACACACCTATCATAAATACATATGATTCATTAAATTTGTATATCAATTATATAAATAAAATCGATAAATTCTTAAGACTTGCTATTAAGTTTAATCTTGGATTTTCCCCAATCATTTAAATATCCCCAGAAATTTCACAAATAATTGGTATATTTCAAATTTAATTTTATTTGTAATATAATTTGATTAACTTTTTGCATGCTTGGCATGCTGCAATACTAAAATTTGTTTAGAGATTCCTTTACCCATTTGATATGGATATAATACAAAATAATATAAAGAAAATGCAATTTATGTAATGAGAATATTTCGCTTATCACCACGATGTTACATAATTGATTTCATGGTTTGTCGATAACTAAAATGTGAAAGGTGAGATTTCAACAATGGTCAGTTTTACGCAATAAATCAATAGAGTTTTGAAGAACTTTGTTCTGTTTTTCTTCATGCAACAAATGTAGGACCAATTTCCACTTAATCACCCCTAGGAATCTGAAAAATTATTATATTTTGAAATTAAAATTAAAATATAAAAAAAAATATTTTTAGTAATTCATTTTTACATTTTGTGTTTTTATGTGACGACTGATATAAGTGGATATTAAATAAATAAATAGAATTAGAGCACTTTGCTTGAATAATTCAAATTATTAGATGATTTTATAAAGACCATTTACTTGTAAAACAAATATTATATGGAAAATATTAATATTTAGTGAATATTTCTTTAAGCTTATCAGCACGTTTTTTTCATAATTTATTTAATGTTTTATCGATAACTAATTGGCTTGCGGGAGGTGAAATTCGTTGAAATTGAGCATCGTTCGATGCATTCCTCCATCCACATGCCAGTTATGAACAGATAACGAAATTAAATATATATAGTTTTATGATTGCAGCGACTTACCTTCCAAGCGGCCCACATGAGCGCCGTCATGCCGCCGCGATCTTGCAGATCAGGATCAACGCCCTTGGCTATAAAGTAGGCCACCAGGGCGGTGTGGGCAAACTGTGCGGCGATGTGTATGCAGGAGCAGCCCTCGGCATCGCGTATACGGGGATCAGCACCGGCGGCCATCAGCAGAACAACGGCACTCAAGTGACCCTGCCGTGTGGCCCAGTGTAAAGGTGTTGCATTTAATTCGCCACCAACGGCATCGACTGTGGCACCCTTTTCCAGGAAATATCTGATAATGTCGCGACGATTGTTAATGGCCGCCCAATGGAGCAGTGTGACTGTCTCGCTGTCCGGTTGATTAACGTCCCAGCCGGACTCGATGAGGTCGCGGACACGTGCTATCGCACCGTACTGTGTAGCCTTAACGATATCGAAGCCACTGTAATCGGGCTCCACGGGCGCTGTGGGAGGTTGTTGCGCTATCAGCGCTGCCTGACGATCGTTGTCCAGCTGATTGCCAGCACCGGGCACACAAGAGCCGGTTGTGGCCGCATTGCAGGCGCTTTGGTACATTTTTTTTTTTTGCTGCGTTTGTATATTAAGTGTGTGATTGTGATTCACTTAACATCCCTAACACACATGAATTCGCAGGCACACACACATTCACACATAACACCCCCGCCAGGCAATGAAGGTATTTGGTTGTTATTCACAGGTCAAGCATTCTGTTGCATATTATTGACACCAGCAGCTTATTAAGCCTATACTAAGAAACAAACATAGGCGCACCGTCAACTTATCAAATATTTACACAACTATAAGTTTTTAATGCGTTTTACATACGAAAATATCTGCTGCTGGTCAGTGTGACCGTTGAAGAAAACTACCAATATACTTTATACACACACAATCAGCGAAGAAGAAGAACAAAAATACTTCATGATCCAAAATCAAATTTTTATTTATTTATTTATTTTAAATGCTTAATATTTAATGAATTTAATAAATATTTGTCACATAAGCTGATTTTTAATCTTAGATACTAGCTCATTACTTCATGAACGTGAATCCGTAAAATCGAAAGCAATTTATAAATATGCGCACACTAAATATTTGTATCTTGATATTAACCTTTTTTATATAAAATAAAAAACTAAAGGCACTTATCAATACATATCTAGAGCATTAAGTAACCCCTCATTTTAATTTCTTTAAATGCATAATTTTACTATACAAATTGATTTTTTAACTTAAATATTAACACGATTTTATATATATACATAAAATCAAATGCAAATTTAAATACCAAACACATCAAGCCCATTAAATACTCTTGCAGCAAAAAAATACCATACCTTAGCTGCCAACCTGATTTTGGCATAACAGTTGTTCGATTTCCGCAATTCCTGTATGTTTTCCCGCGCTGCTGCCGCGTTATTTTTGCGGCATTTAATTTGCGAATTGTTATTCTTAGTTTGATTATATTTGTTTGATTTTGTACAAGACAGTAAGCATGGATGGCAAACGCAAAATTAATGGCAATGGCACACCCAATGGCTACGCGAAAAAGTCCAGGTAATAAGGTGACTTAAGTTATGAAATACTAAATTAAAAATTGCAAAAAAAAACTTGCAGAAATTTCGACGACGACGATGATATGGGCGGCGGTTTCGAAGCGGAACTGGCCGCCTTTGAGCCCAGCGATGAGATGATGCTGGACCAGTCGCAGCTGCTGGGCGAGGGTCCCGAAAATCAACAGACCAGCGAACGCTGGTCGCGAGCGCCGCCGCCACAAATCAATCCTCTGAACGACAGTTTAATATTTCAGCAGCTTGATGTGGAGAACTATGTGGGCCAGCCACTGCCGGGCATGCCGGGTGCACAGCTGGGTCCGGTGCCCGTCGTGCGCATGTTTGGCGTCACCATGGAGGGCAATTCCGTCTGCTGTCATGTGCATGGATACTGCTCCTATTTCTATATATTGGCTCCAAAGAACTTTGAGCAGCGACACTGTTCCGAGCTGCATGAAGCTCTGGACAGGAAAGTCATCGCCGACATACGCGGCGGCAACAAGGACAAAGTGCAGGAGGCCGTATTAGCCGTGGAGCTGGTGAAGCGACTCAACATCCATGGCTACCAGGGCGATGAGAAGCAGTCGTATATTAAGATAACTGTGACGCTGCCACGTTTTGTGGCTGCCGCATCAAGACTGCTCAAGAATGAGGTCATAATGGGTGCGTTTGACTTTCAGGATTGTCGCGCCTTCGAGAATAACATAGATTTCGACATCCGATTCATGGTCGAGACGAGTGTGGTGGGCTGCAATTGGATTGAGCTGCCGGCGGGCGCATGGCGTCTGCGTGGACGCAATTCAAAGACGCGATTCAAGCCCGAATCACGCTGCCAGCTGGAAGTGGATGTGGCCTACGATCAGTTCATATCGCATGAACCCGAAGGTGAATGGTCTAAGGTGGCGCCACTGCGCATCCTCAGCTTTGACATCGAGTGCGCCGGCCGCCGTGGCATCTTCCCCGAGGCCAAAATGGATCCAGTTATACAGATAGCGAATATGGTGATAAGACAGGGCGAACAGGAGCCATTCATCCGGAATGTGTTCACGCTGAAGCAATGCGCTCCGATCATTGGCAGCCAGGTGCTGTGCTACGATCAGGAGACCCAGCTGCTGGACAAATGGGCAGCGTTTGTCCGTGAAGTGGATCCCGATATACTAACCGGCTATAATATCAACAATTTCGATATACCCTATTTGCTGAATCGGGCTGCCCATCTGAAGGTGAAGAACTTTGAGTATCTGGGACGCATCAGAAACATCCGTTCCGTTATCAAGGAGCAGGTGTTGCAGTCCAAGCAGATGGGCAGGCGGGAGAATCAATATGTCAACTTCGAGGGAAGAGTTCCGTTCGATTTACTCTTTGTGCTGCTACGCGATTATAAATTGCGCTCGTACACTTTGAATGCGGTTAGCTATCATTTTCTGCAGGAGCAGAAGGAGGATGTGCATCACAGTATCATCACAGATCTGCAGAATGGCGATGAGCAGACGCGTCGTCGCCTGGCCATGTATTGCCTCAAGGATGCGTATTTACCGCTGCGATTGCTGGGCAAACTGATGGCTATTGTTAACTACATGGAAATGGCGAGGGTGACGGGTGTGCCACTGGAATCACTGTTAACCCGTGGCCAGCAGATCAAAGTGCTCAGTCAGCTGTTGCGCAAGGCGAAAACAAAGGGCTTCATTATGCCCTCGTACACATCCAGTGGCTCCGACGAGCAGTACGAGGGGGCCACGGTTATCGAACCAAAGCGCGGCTACTATGCCGATCCCATCAGCACCCTCGATTTTGCCTCACTGTATCCCAGCATAATGATGGCCCATAATCTGTGCTACACCACCCTGCTGCTGCCGGGCGCCAAGGACAAGATGGGCCTACGCGATGATCAAGTCGAGCGCACACCGGCCAACAATAGTTTTGTTAAGGCGGACTTACGAAGAGGTCTTCTGCCCGAGATTCTGGAATCGTTGTTGGCGGCACGTAAGCGTGCAAAGAATGATTTGAAAGTGGAAACGGATCCGTTCAAGCGGCAAGTGCTGGATGGCAGACAGCTTGCACTGAAGATCTCGGCTAATTCGGTGTATGGATTTACGGGTGCACAAGTCGGCAAGTTGCCATGCTTGGAGATCTCTGGTAGTGTCACAGCGTATGGACGCACTATGATTGAGCTGACCAAGAATGAGGTGGAATCGCATTATACACGCGCCAATGGCTATGAGAATGATGCAGTTGTCATTTACGGCGATACGGATTCGGTGATGGTCAATTTTGGTGTGAAAACGCTGGAGCGGAGCATGGAACTGGGCAGAGAGGCCGCCGATTTGGTTAGTTCGAAATTTGTGCGTCCGATTAAACTGGAATTCGAGAAGGTCTACTATCCATACCTGTTGATCAATAAGAAACGCTATGCGGGCCTGTATTTCACCAATCCGGACAAGTACGACAAAATGGATTGCAAGGGCATTGAGACAGTGCGTCGCGATAATTCGCCTCTGGTGGCCAATCTAATGAATGCCTGCTTACAAAAGTTGCTCATTGAACGTAATCCCGAGGGTGCCGTCGACTATGCCAAACAAATCATTGCCGATCTGCTGTGCAATCGCATTGATATCTCTCAGCTGGTCATCACCAAGGAGCTGGCGAAAACGGATTATGCCGCCAAGCAGGCACATGTTGAGCTGGCTGCCAAGATGAAGAAACGTGATGCGGGCACCGCGCCCAAATTGGGTGATCGAGTGCCGTTTGTCATCTGTGCCGCAGCGAAGAATACACCTGCCTACCAAAAGGCCGAGGATCCGCTCTACGTGCTGGAAAACAGTGTGCCCATCGATGCCAACTACTATCTCGAGCAGCAGTTGTCCAAGCCGTTGTTGCGCATCTTTGAGCCCATATTGGGCGACAAGGCAGAGTCAGTGCTGCTCAAGGGTGAGCACACGCGCACCCGCACCGTCGTCACGTCCAAGGTGGGTGGCCTGGCTGGTTTCATGACCAAAAAGGCGGCATGTCTCGGCTGCAAATCCCTGCTGCCCAAGGGCTATGAGCAGGCTTCGCTGTGTCCGCACTGTGAGCCCAAGATGAGTGAATTGTACCAGAAGGAGGTGGCCTCAAAGCAGGGCTTGGAACAGACCTTCTCTCGACTCTGGACTGAGTGCCAGCGTTGTCAGGGCTCGTTGCACGAAGAGGTCATCTGTTGCAATCGTGATTGCCCCATTTTCTATATGCGGCAAAAGGTGCGCATGGAGCTCGATGCCCAAGAGCAGCGTGTGCGTCGCTTCGGATTGCCCGACTGGTAGACGATATACATAGACAGAGTTGCATACATTATAAACCTATAATTTAATAATTATATTACTAGAAGTTATTACAAAGTTGTGTGTGTATGTGTGTGTTTGGGATATTTGCGCAAGCGTTAAAGAAACTTCCAACTCCAACTCTTTTCTCATGGGTGGTCTACACTTTGGACAATTTTACAAGGGGACACATGGGGGCATGACTATTTGCGGCTTTGCAGCGTATTGGATAACCAGTCCATGGCCTGATCAAGTCCCTCGCCTTTGGTGGCCGACGTTTTGAATATTTGAAATGTGCGGTTTTTTAGATTCTCCAAACCTAACGCATGATGCACCTCGGCAACGGTCATGCAGCCGTCCATGTCCTGTTTGTTGGCAAGCACAACTAGTATCGCCCCAGCCAGCTCCTCCTCGCGCAGCATGTACAACAGCTCATCCTTGGAAATACCTATGCGGTCCCGATCCGCTGAATCGACCACATATATTATGGCGTCCGTGTTGCTGTAATAGCAACGCCAATATGGTCTGCAAAATAGAGAAATATAATAGAAAATATTAATATCGATCTAAATATAGTGCTTAAGTTTAATATGATTATGCTTTTGATTTTGTTAATATTAACTCTACCTTAAATAATGAAAACCACAATTAAAACTAGTGTCTTCATATTTTTCTACATATCCCAGTTTATCCCATTTATATTTGAGATCAAAGCTAGTTTTATTGATCTAAAATTTAAGCTTATGTCTTTCTGTGGGTATAAATTATTTCAATTGTAATTGAGATCAAAGCGATCCTTATTCATGCACAATGATTTTATACGTTTCCAAATATTTATATCTATGGTTTTGCTCTCTTTATATTTAGTTCTACTATAAAGAGAGGGTCTGGCAAACCAGAGCCTTACAAATCTGTTAAACATATATGGTCAAAGACGTCACCAAAAACATTTTGATGTTATCATGCAGAATGTTGGTTACATTTTTATTTAAGGAACTCCATAGAATAAGTAAGCATATCTCACCTAATACTTGTCTGTCCGCCCAAATCCCAGACCTGAAACTTGAGGTTCTTGTATGTGACCTGCTCCACGTTGAAGCCAATCGTTGGTATCGTTGTAACGACCTCACCGACCTGCAGCCTGTACAATATTGTTGTTTTGCCGGCACCATCCAGGCCTAGTATTAAAATGCGCATCTCCCTGGAGCCGAGCAGACCACGAAAATAGCTGAGCACCCCACCTGCAGCCATAAAAAAGAAATTAGATTAAGAAGTGGTGGTGACTTTTATGATAGGCGGCAGACAAATTGATAAACGCAGAGTATTTTGCTGTCCTTTTTTATTGACGGGACACCCATTACATACCCATGATTGAATCTCGATTACAGCGTGCTAAATGTGCCTCTAAATGCTTAATTATTAATAAAAACTAACTAATTATGTTATTTTGCTCGTGAGACTAATTCTGGTCTTGTTTTCACTAAATGACAAGAATTTTGCCATTCACTGGTCACGTAAACATGACGTGTCATCGCATGCGTTCAGCACACAACAAATATTTTTGACAAACAAATAGAACATATGAAAATAATGCATCGACGATAAATTGAATTTTAGATACAATTATTTTAAGCAGCTATTATCAGTTGCAGCATTCATTTTCCACATATTAGTCGTGTGCTGAACGCAGCCAGTTTTAGCCGGCGCACAGGGTTGCCACAATTTGCGTTTTGTTATACAGAGACGTCCGCCATTGTCGCGTCTATCGCCCAAAAGAAAAGTGTGAAAAATCGGGAAACATAAAACCCATTCAAATTGTGCAAATTAGGTAAAATTACAAACTAAATATTGTGGAAACTATGATCTGATAATATAACATACATGTGGGCTGCAGAAAACAACAATTCTATGCGTTCTTGCGACGTGTGCAAAAGTTGTGTGGGACAAAGAAACAAAGCCAAATAAAACCGATTACATATACAATTGCACCAGTTTACGTTATTCGTTTAAATGGACTTTGTGCAAAATGCTTAAGCGTAAATACTGTGTTTTGACGTATTCACAACTTTTTAGCTAACCGTTCGTTATAGGCGAGCAGTGCCCAGTGGAAAACAGTGCCCCGCAAAACTAAAATTAGAGTTAAACGCAGACAGACAGACAGTGGAAATGGCCTCGCCCTCGCCGGCGAATAGTCCGATGCCGCCGCCGCAGGCACCCAGTCCCATGGCGCCTCCGTCACAAAGTCCAGCACCTTCGCCGCACAGCCCCTATCCGCATCAGGGACCTCCCCAAGGTCCACCACAGGGACCACCCCCGGGTGCACCTCATATGCAAGGACCACCTCCACCGGGTCATCCGGCCGGACCCTATGGTCATCCCATGCAGCATGGCCCGCCCGGCCCACAGGGACCGCCGGGTCATCATATGCCGCCACATCATCAGGGCATGAGTATGCGCATCATTTGCAATTTATTTATTTATTTTTATTGTGCCAAATTCTTAACTGATTTCAAATCATTTACAGATCCTCACATGGGAATGCAAATGCCACCAGCTGGACCCAATATGTCGCCGCTTGGCTATCAAACGCATGGCATGCCGCCCAACGTGAGTGCTAATCAAAATCCATTAATTTAATCTAAGTGAATGTGTAGTCTTTGATCTGATCCGCCTGCTTGATCAGCTCGATGACCGCCTGGGCGAGCTGATCTGTGCCAGCGGCTACCAAATTGGGTTTCATCACATTGAACACATGCTCAGTACCCTTTGTATTGTGCACGACGCCGCCTGCTTCGCGCACTAACAGCACACCAGCAGCCACATCCCAAGGCTTTAGATAGTCCACATGATAGGAATCCAGTGTGCCCTTGGCCACATAGGCCAGCGACATGGCGGCGCTAGCCAAGCAACGTGTCCTATTCATAGCAGGAAAGGTAGAATTAAGGCGGGTGAATCTTTTTTAATACAACTAGCTCACCCAGCTGCGTGGGAACCCAATTTGTAGGCACGCTTGAGGCACAAGTCACGCCATTGCGGCACATTCATCAATGTCACTTCAGTTCCCACCACAGCACTGGCAATCTGAAAGATTATGTTCAATTCTCAGCTCACACTTTGATTAACCCTCGTACAAACCGTTGTTGCTTTGGATGCTTGAATGGGGTTTCCATTTAAAAAGGCACCTTCATCCTTCCTAGCCGTAAATAATTCATTTGCCGCTGGATTATAGATGATACCGAGCATCAGCTGCTTATTGATGGTCAGCGCAAGCGAGATGCCGCAGTGTGGCAATCGATGTATATAGTTTGTGGTCCCATCGATGGGATCAATGATCCAGGTGGGTGCATCTGTTAGCTCGGGCATCTGTTTGCCGCCCGCCAAACTCTCCTCGCCAATGAAATGTGATTCGGGAAAGTTACTCGAAAGACCCGTTATTAGTGTCTCCTCAATGCGACGATCGTAAACGGTGACAAAGTCGAAAAAGGCATCTTTGACCATTACCTCCAATTTGGGCTTGTTGTAGCCCTCTTCAAAGATGACGCCACATTTGATGACCAAGTCCAGAGCTACGTCGTAGTACTCCTTGAGTTTTGACTCGCTTACGCACCTAGTCATGTCAACAACTAAAATTGTATAATAAGTCTGACGTTATCTTTGTGATACAAGAAACTGTGCTGAACATTTTGATGCGTTATCTGCTAACAATTTACAAATTCCAATATTTCCAGTGCAAACAGAGCTTTAGAGCTTTTTTAAAGTCAAAGCTTTTTCAGTAAAAGAAAGCTGTTTTTATTTATATTGTCTACTTTTTTTTTATTGTTTTGTTGTTTGTTATTTTGATCTATACACCGCCTCCGCCACCCACCGACTTCTCCTTGTCGGCCTTGCGCAGCAGATTTTCAATTTCCAGGCGCAATTCCTCGGTGCCAGCACAAATTAAATCCGGTTTCATTATATCAAATGGTCCGCCAAAGGGATGCTTAACAACTCCGCCAGCTTCACACACAAGCAACGAGCCTGCGGCACAGTCCCACGGATACATTTCCTCAATGTAGAAGGCATCTAGATTGCCAGCGGCGACCATGCAAAGCTCATCCACCACACAAGAGTAGGCTAACATGCTGTGAATGAAAAATGGCTTTGAGATTGTTAAAGATTCCAGTTTTGTTCCTTACTCACCGCCTGGCATGCAATCCCACGTGATAAATGCGTTTGATGTGCTTGTCGGCTACATTGTGCACATGGAGCAGGGACACCTCGTAGGCCACATTGGCATCACGGACACGCTCACACTTGCTCACATGAATGGGTTTGCCATTGCAGAAGGCGCCTTGTCCCAACTTGGCCGTGTAGAGTTTCTTCTGGGCAGGATTATTGACTACGCCAAGCACAATTTGCTTATTGATGGCGAGTCCAATCGAAACGCATACATGCGGTATTTTTTTAATGAAATTCGAGGTACCATCAATGGGATCTATGATCCAGGTGGGAGCATCTGTTAGCTCCTTGGTAATATTCTGATTTTTGGCCGTTTCTTCCTCGCCAATAAATTTATGCAGTGGATATTTGTCCAAGATTTTGCCAATGAGGAACTCCTCGATTTTGTTGTCATAGTCGGTGACTACGTCATAGAATGCACCTTTTATATCCACTTGCTTCTCTTCCCGCTCATAGCCCTCGAGCAGAATTTCGCCCGCTTTAATTGCCAGCGGGTAGATGAAATTGTATAACTCATCAATTTCCGTTGACATATTGTAGATAGCGCTGTTTTTTTTATTCTTGTTGCATGCAAATTTCGAATTGAGCATCCGTCACTTTCACGTTCGTTGTTAACGTCTTGGCATCGCTTGGTGACTGATCAGTGATCATTGCTTGCGAGACTCTTTTTATCTCCTGGTCTCTCTCTCTCTCTCTTAAGCACACATTTGTTTACATTGAGCTTTAAATATATAAATAAAAGGTTCAAACGCAATATGGTGAATGGCAGACAGCCCAGCCGTTAAAAGAATACACTGAAAATTGAAATCTGTTGCTTGCTTTTTGCTTCTTCTTGCTTACGTTTTATCTCGTTTGATTTGACGCGACTACAAATGGTACTTGTTTTTATCTTAAACATACAGGTGTTGTCTGTTGCAAGGGGTACTCAAACAGTTAAACAAAGAAGTAAAACTTGATTTAATTTATTTATTTGTGCGTGATGCTGAAATTATTAGTATATGTATATCTTTACGAACAAATTTAGACTTTGATTATTTGTCAAGATTTATTTAATTTATTACCATGTCTCACTTGATAACCTGAATTTTTTACTGTTATTTTTTTTTTATTATAAACTTATAGATTCAGTTTATTAATTTGTCCTTGGTTTCAATTGAATGTATATTCCGTAATTTGATTGGCCTCCTCAATGAGGCTCATCGCATTCTTGGCCAGTTCATCAGTGGCTGCGCACACAAGATCGGGTTTCATCACATTAAATTTACCACCACTGGTATGATAGATGGAGCCACCAGCTTCGGTTAAAATCACAGCGCCAGCTGCAATATCCCATGGCTTAAGATCCTCAACATGATAAACATCGCATTGGCCTGTTGCCACATAACACAAGGCGAGAGCACCACTGCCAAAGCTACGAGTGCTGCAAAACGGCAAAGAGTTGACTCTCCGAGTTTAAGCACCATATTTTTTAACACTTACGCTGTAGCATTTGACCCCAACTTATAAATGCGTTTCATGTTCTTGTCACGTACTGCTTTGGCATGTATCAGCGAGATCTCATATGCTACCACGGCTTGTCTGATCTAAGAAATAGGAGAGAGATGGAAGAGAGAGAGAGTAGTAAACAACTTGGAAAGAGAGTAAGTAGATAACTTTTAGAGAGGCTCTCCTCGCGTTCTGAGTGTGTTTGCTGAAAGTTATATTGCTCTTTTAGTGTGCGAAAAGTTTTGTTTGTCGTAGTGTGTATGTGAATGCAAACAACAAATAAAAGAATTTCGTTTGTTCTGCAATACATTATAAAATTGCTTTATCATCATGCTTGTTACTCTTTTTTCGATTTTTTGTCTTTGTGTTTTCGGCAGTTGAATAATCATAGACTATTAATACTTACTGTAGTAATTTTGGAGGTATGAATGCGCTGGCCATTCAGATAAGCGCCGTGACCCTTCCAGGCCGAGAATAACTCATTTGCTGGAGGATTGTAGATAATTCCAACGACTAGCTCCTTATTGATAGTTAAACCCACCGAAATGCAGCAATGCGGAATGCGATGCACGAAGTTGGTGGTGCCATCGATGGGATCAATAATCCACGTGGGTGCATCGGTTAATTCCGCCTCGCGTTTGGTGGCCGCCGACTCCTCCTCGCCAATGATTTGGGATTCGGGAAAAGCAGCGAGTAGTCCTTCAGTAAGGGCATCTTCGATCTGTTTGTCGTAGACGGTGACCAAATCATAGAAGTCGGCTTTTACCGTATAATCCGCCTTGGGCTTATTATAGCCCTCCATTAGCAGTGATCCACATTTCTGCACCAGATTCAGAGCCACCTCGTAATATTCCTTCAACTGGGACTCGCTAATCATCGTGCTCTTGCTCATTGTTACTTTGGCACGACGAATTCTCGATGCTCACTAAATTCGAATATCTAAATTGAGTCGCTCTATCTCATTAGTAAAAAGCTTTTCAAAAGCTCTCCTCGTTTGCATTGTAGAATTTGCAAGTGTAGTGGAATCATAAAAATGAAAAGGGGTTAACTTTGGTTCACGATAGAGTCTATTATGAGTTTGCAAAGTATAATGCAGATCAACTGATAAGATTCATCTTTGGGCTTATTGCCATGTCTGAATCTCATTAATCTGTGCATTTCTTTTTGTTGACAAATGGATAACAATTTCAACATTTGTTTAAAATTGTAAAATATTAGAACAGTTTGCTTCGTTGGGGCGTCTATTCGAAATGATTAGCTTTAAAATCATCAATATTATTGTTAGTAAAATAAAGGCTTTTTGCTGCACATAAATATTTTTTATTCAGTAAATTAAATTTAGAATTTAGACTTCTGTGCCCAATTCATCATTCCCCACTGATTTGGCCTGATCTGCTTTACGTATTAGAATCTCAATTGCTGCCCGTAAAGTTTCTGTGCCGGCACAGATTAAATCTGGCTTCATAATGTCAAATGGGCCCCCGTAGGGATGGGTAACGACGCCGCCAGCCTCGCGTATTAGCAAATAGCCCGCGGCACAATCCCACGGATACATGTCCTCAATGTGGAAGGCATCCAAATTGCCAGCGGCAACCATGCAAAGTGAATCCACCACAGCTGAATAGGCCAGTAAACTGCAACACATAATCAATAGTTTTTATCTTTTATAGGGATTTAATTCTACTTACCGTCTTGCTTGGGCGCCCACATAGTAGATGCGCTTGATATGCTTATTCCTTATCGTTGGCTCGTGGAGCAGACATACCTCATATGCCACGTTGGCGTCATTTAAGCGCTTACAGTTGCTCACGTGAATGGGTTTGCCATTGCAGAAGGCGCCTTGTCCCAACTTGGCCGTGTACAGTTTCTTCTGGGCAGGATTATTGACTACGCCAAGCACAATTTGCTTATTGATGGCTAGTCCAATCGAAACGGATACATGCGGTATTTGTTTAATAAAATTCGATGTGCCATCAATGGGGTCTATGATCCATGTGGGGGCGTCTGTTAGCTCCTTGGTTATATTATTGTTCTTGTGCGTATCTTCCTCGTTAATGAATTTATGCTCGGGATAGCTAGCGAGTATGCTGGCCATCAGAAACTCCTCGATCTCATTGTCATAATCGGTGACAACATTATGAAATTGATTTTGCTTTAATGCAACCGCCTTTCCAGCGTTTTCATAGCCCTCGAAAAGTATTTTACCAGCTCGAATTGCCAGCGGGTAGATGAACTTGTAAAGCTCTTCGATCAGTTCGTTGCTTGCCATTGTTTGTGAAAAGAGCGCGCCACTGACAAAACGAGAGAGGGGAAGAGAGATTCTTAAGATTGAACGTGCGATTTGTCAGATGACTCAACTGCGACTGATCTCGAACACGCTGTATTGTTGTTGAACCTTTAACTGGAACTGATTTTCATTCCAATAAGCTTGGCTGAGAGTTTTTTTTTTGTTAAACTTGCCGAGATACCACGAGCTTTTGATTAGTTAAAACAAGATATGAGAGTAGCTGATGCAAGATACAAGATAATGAACTTGTAAAAATACATCTTAAAACGTATTGCAGATATGAGTACAGGATAACTTTTATCACTCTTGTAATGTCAAAGAAGACATCTCTAATAAATATTAAAAAATTAAATTATGAACATACTGACAATAAGCTTACAGGGTATTTTTAGCACTTTTAAAATTATCACATATTTTTGTCATAAACTTTTATGATTTTTCTTAATTATATTTGTTATCTTTATTAGGGACCGCCACAGCCTGGTCAGGGCCCGCCCGGTGGTCCACCCGGTGGTCCACCCGAGCGTTCTGGTCAAGAGAATCTGCATGCACTGCAGCGTGCCATCGATTCGATGGAGGAGAAGGGATTGCAGGAGGATCCACGCTATTCGCAGCTACTGGCAATGCGCGCCACATCTAAGCACCAGCATCTCAATCTAAATCAGGTGAATCTGCTGCGCACACAGATCACCGCCTATCGCATGCTGGCACGCAACAAGCCCATCTCTATGCAGATGCAGCAGGCATTGCAGGCGGCCCAACAACAACAGCAGCAACAGCAGCAACAACAGCAGCCGCCGCCGCCCATTGGACCACCAGGGATGCCGGGTGGTCCGCCGCCAGGTGGTCCGCATCCGGGTCAACAGGCGATGCAGCCGCAACAGCCACCATCGACGGGCACACCGCCCCAGTGTCCGACACCGCCAGCTAGTCCCTACGGTCAGCCGGTGCCCGGCCAGAAATTGCAATCAGCCCCTCCGCCGCATATGCAAGGCCAACCGTTGCCACCACAGCCGCCACTCATAGGCGGTGGCGTACCTCCTCCGCCGCAGCAGCAACAGCAGCTTCAACAACAACAACAGCAGCTGCAACAGCAGCAGCAACAACAACAACAGCAGCAGCAACAACAACAAATGCAACTCCAGCAGCCCCCACAGCAGCAGCAGCAACAAGCACATCAACCACCGCCGGAACATCAGCATCAGCAGCACAACGGTGGCAAACCACTAGCCATGGGTCCAGTTGGGGGTCAGCCATTGATAGCGCCACCCTCGCAAATGCAGCAGCAGCAGGCGCAGGGTGTGCGACCGCCGGCGCCCGGCTTGCCGCCCATTAATCAGGTGGCGCAACCAGGTCCGCCACGACCCGGCGCACCGCCTGGCCAACAGCAGCCGATGGCAAAACCGAATCGGGTGACAACAGTGGCCAAGCCAGTGGGTCTGGATCCCATAACATTATTGCAGGAGCGCGAGAATCGGATTGCGGCACGTATATCGTTGCGCATGCATGAGCTGCAACGCCTGCCCGCCACAATGTCTGAGGATCTCCGTATGCAGGCCGCGATTGAATTGCGTGCGTTGCGCGTGCTCAACTTTCAGCGGCAACTGCGCATGGAAATTGTGCAGTGCACGCGGCGGGACACAACGCTGGAGACGGCCATTAACATGAAGTTCTACAAGCGAACCAAGCGTCAAGGGCTTCGGGAGGCACGTGCCACCGAAAAGCTGGAGAAGCAACAGAAACTGGAAGCGGAACGCAAACGCAGGCAGAAGCATCTCGAGTTCCTTGCTGCAGTGCTGCAGCATGGCAAGGACTTGCGTGAATTCCATCGCAACAACAAGGTGAGAAAAATGATAAATACAAAATCAGATAAATGTATTATAAACATGTTCGTATGTTGTGTTTTAGGCTCAGCTGGCGAGGATGAACAAGGCGGTGATGAATCATCATGCGAATGCGGAACGTGAACAGAAGAAGGAGCAGGAGCGTATCGAGAAGGAGCGTATGCGTCGCCTGATGGCCGAGGATGAGGAGGGCTATCGCAAACTTATCGATCAAAAGAAGGACAAGCGTTTGGCATTCCTGCTCTCGCAGACGGATGAGTATATCAGCAATTTGACACAGATGGTGAAGCAGCACAAGGACGATCAGATGAAGAAGAAGGAGGAGGAGGGCAAACGACTGCAGCAATACAAAAAGGAGCTGCTGATGAGCGGCGAATATGTCAACATCGATGAGAGCAGCATTGCTGCAGATATGCGTGTCATTGTCGTGGAACAGTGCAGTGGCAAGAAGCTGACCGGTGACGATGCGCCAATGCTGAAGCATTTACATCGTTGGCTCAACATGCATCCTGGTTGGGATTGGATAGACGACGATGATGACGTTGAAGGTAACGGCGGTGTCGCCAATGACACAACGAAACCCAAACACGATGAGCAGCCAGAATTAGAACGCACTGCTGGGACGGCGGGCGACGGATCAAACGATGCCAATGCAGCTACAGACAAATCGTCAGCACAGCCCGGCGGCGATGCGGCGGGACCGAACGATTTGATAACCCAAGTCAAAGTGGAGGATGATGAATATCGCACGGAGGAGCAGACATACTACAGCATTGCGCACACAGTGCATGAGAAGGTTGTCGAGCAGGCCAGCATCATGGTCAATGGCTCTCTCAAGGAGTACCAGATCAAGGGGCTCGAATGGCTCGTCTCGCTTTACAATAACAATTTGAACGGCATTCTGGCCGATGAGATGGGGCTGGGCAAGACCATCCAAACAATTTCACTGGTCACCTATTTAATGGACCGAAAGAAGGTGATGGGTCCGTATTTGATAATTGTACCACTGTCCACCTTGCCCAATTGGGTGCTCGAGTTCGAGAAGTGGGCCCCAGCCGTTAGCGTTGTCAGCTACAAGGGCAGTCCACAGGGGCGTCGCCTGCTCCAGAATCAGATGAGGGCAACTAAATTTAATGTGCTGCTCACCACGTACGAGTACGTGATCAAGGATAAGGCGGTTCTCGCGAAGATCCAGTGGAAGTACATGATCATTGATGAGGGACATCGCATGAAGAATCATCACTGCAAGCTAACTCAGGTGCTCAATACGCATTACATAGCACC
This sequence comes from Drosophila demipolita, assembly GCA_035042405.1. Classification (NCBI taxonomy): domain Eukaryota; kingdom Metazoa; phylum Arthropoda; class Insecta; order Diptera; family Drosophilidae; genus Drosophila; species Drosophila demipolita. Next base: position 3,297,205 of record JAWNLI010000179.1, read on the forward strand.
TTATCGTCTTCTACTGACGGGCACACCCCTGCAGAATAAGTTGCCCGAGTTGTGGGCACTACTCAACTTTCTGCTGCCCTCCATATTTAAGTCGTGCTCCACATTTGAGCAGTGGTTCAATGCACCGTTTGCCACCACCGGCGAGAAGGTCGAACTGAATGAGGAGGAAACGATTTTGATTATACGACGTCTGCACAAGGTGTTGCGTCCTTTCCTGTTGCGTCGCCTCAAAAAGGAGGTGGAACACCAGCTGCCCGACAAGGTCGAGTACATCATCAAGTGCGATATGTCGGCACTGCAGCGAGTGCTGTACAAGCACATGCAGAGCAAGGGCGTCCTGCTCACCGATGGCTCCGAGAAGGGTAAACATGGCAAAGGCGGTGCCAAGGCTCTCATGAACACCATTGTCCAGCTGCGCAAGCTGTGCAATCATCCCTTCATGTTCCAGCACATTGAGGAGAAGTATTGCGATCATACCGGCGGACATGGCGTTGTCTCTGGTAACTATTTCGCCACTCTTATCTAGGAGAGATTAATCTAAAATGTATATCCTTTTCGTGTAGGTCCCGATCTGTATCGTGTGTCGGGTAAATTTGAGCTTTTAGATCGCATCTTGCCCAAACTGAAGGCGACCAATCATCGTGTGCTGCTCTTTTGTCAGATGACCCAATGCATGACCATCATCGAGGATTATCTTGGATGGCGTCAGTTTGGCTATCTTCGTCTGGATGGTACCACCAAGGCAGAGGATCGTGGCGAACTGTTGCGTAAATTCAATGCGAAGGGCTCCGATGTATTTGTTTTCTTGTTGTCTACACGCGCCGGTGGTCTAGGCTTAAATCTGCAGACAGCCGACACTGTGGTCATTTTCGATTCTGATTGGAATCCGCATCAGGATCTGCAGGCACAGGATCGTGCCCATCGTATTGGTCAGCGCAATGAGGTGCGCGTGTTGCGTCTGATGACGGTAAATTCGGTGGAGGAGCGCATTTTGGCTGCGGCACGATACAAGTTGAACATGGACGAGAAGGTCATTCAGGCGGGCATGTTCGATCAGAAGTCGACGGGCAGCGAACGTCAGCAGTTCCTGCAAACCATTTTGCATCAGGATGACAATGAGGAGGAGGAGGAGAACGAGGTGCCCGACGATGAGATGATTAACATGATGATAGCGCGCAGCGAAGAAGAAATAGAGATCTTCAAGCGTATGGATGTGGAACGCAAGAAAGAGGACGAGGATATCCATCCGGGCAGAGAGCGTCTTATCGATGAGTCCGAGCTGCCCGACTGGCTGACCAAGGATGATGATGAAGTGGAGCGCTTCCATTACACATACGATGAGGATACCATATTGGGTGAGTTTATATTTATATTTATTTAAGGGAGAGAGTCTAATAAAACATGTGTACAAATTAAGGTCGCGGTTCCCGACAGCGCAAGGAGGTGGACTATACGGACAGCCTGACCGAAAAGGAGTGGCTCAAGGCCATCGATGATGGCGCAGAATTTGAAGAGGAGGAGGAGGAGGATAATGATCCGAAACGCAAGCGGCGCAAACGAAAGAATCGCAAAGAGGAATCAGATGATGATTCGCTCATCTTGAAGCGCAGACGCCGCCAGAACTTGGACAAACGATCCAAGAAACAGATGCACAAGATCATGAACTGTGTGATCAAGCACACCCAGGATGGTCGCACGCTCTCCGAGCCGTTCATGAAGCTGCCGTCGCGCCAGCGATTGCCCGACTATTATGAGATCATCAAGCGACCGGTCGACATTAAGAAGATACTGCAACGCATCGAGGACTGCAAATATGCGGATCTCAATGAGCTGGAGAAAGACTTTATGCAGCTCTGTCAAAATGCACAGATCTACAACGAGGAGGCATCGCTCATATATCTCGATTCTATAGCGTTGCAGAAAATCTTTGTGAGCTCGCGGCAGAGGATTACAGCCGCAGCGGATGCAGCCGCTGTGGCAGCTGGTGAAAATACGGGCGATGGCCATGGCAATGGCGGTCATGGCGGCAATGGTGGTGGTTGTTCCGACAACTCGGATAATGATGATGACGATGGCGATGATGGTTCGGATGATGAGGAAATCGCCACCACATCTGCGGCGGCCGTGAAAATGAAGTTAAAACTAAGCAAATCAATGGCCAGTGCACCGTCGACGCCCACCCAATCCTCGACAGCATCGATGGCGGGCAGTGGGGCAGCGACCACATCCAAGAAGCAGACACGTCGCAAGCGTTCCCAAAAGAAATACACCATATCGGATGATGATGACGATGACATGGACTAGCTGCCATTGGGCGTCATTTTCAAACGAATGGCGAACGGTGCCGAATCCAACCAATTTATTTAGTTTACGCTTCAGTTGTCTCCGGATCCTTAACCCTTAAACCCCCTTTGTCACTCAGAATGCAATAATGAAACTTTCAACAGTTTGTCGCACATACTTAAGTAAAAAGGAAATCAGAAAAACAAATTGAGACATACAAATATATTTCAAACCAATACTTTTCAAAATAAATCTACAGTCAGTCCAAAAAGTATGTATACCAGACTGACTGACATCTTAAAAACATCGATTTTACACTAATTTACAAATATGTATGAGAAAAGAAAGAGTACTTGCTGCATCACGGTGATCATATTCAACTAATTAAAGTACATGATTTTCAATAACTGCTAAGAGCTCAGTGTGATCCAGGCTGATTGGAAGATGCTACAGCAAATAGTGGAAATATTCATCACAGAACTCATGAATGCTCGACGCATATTCCTCATCGCTGCTCCTCTCGCTCCGTCTCAGCGGTATTTTGTGTGCATTTGCATATAGATTCTCATCTATGTTGACATCATCGCTCTCTGAAAAAATGGAAAATGCAATACGTTTTTGATTGGTTGTCAACTGTCAATAAATCTATATTAATCTACGCTGGAACTAAAAAAAATAGGGCAACGAAATAAAATTTAGCCCTTTTGCGCTTATCTCAAGCTAAAGCTACGAGGATTTCCGCAAGATAAGCCTCACGTTAAATAGAGCAAATCACAATGATTTTTGTTGTTCTGACCAGATTACATTATCACATATAATACAACAATAAGCTGAAGAAATTGTAAAGCACAAGTTTCGTAATATTAATTGGATCGATTAATAATCATGGTAAACTACTAATCAATAACAGCCTAAATATTTTTTATATAAACTTGCCTTGATATTTATGCTTTCTGCTTAAACGTAGATTGGAGCTGGAGAGTACCGCCTCATCGCCCAGCTCCAGATCGGGATCACGGGAGCAACGGGAATATCGAACAGGTGGTGCCAGAAACCAATACGATTGCATGATGCGTTTCAGGCCGGGCATTTGACGCAGTTCCTCGAGTTTGACGGGTTGTTTGGCAAGCGCCCCAAATGCTCTCAACTGCAGGGTGGCCGCCACCGATGTGGAATTAATTAGCCTTACAACGGATTTGGCAGCTGTCGAACAGACCATCGGATAGATCTTCACATGCGGATCCGTGGGTATATTTGTGTAGGCAACGCCCAATGAACGACGATTCAAGTAGAACTCCAAATGGCCACGCGTCCGATCCAAATAGATGCCCACCAAGCAACCCTGCGAGAATTTCTGGCCATAGGGCAACTGATCTCCGCAGTGCTGAATTTTGCCATTGTACGAATAGCCCCAAGATTGGGAATTTGTGCCCAGTGCGGAAACGAAATGGAACTTAAACTGCTCCAGATTGACGTCGTCGGTGCCAATGCCAAACATCTAAATGACGACAAGATAAGAGTAAAATAAATTGTAATTGAATCAAACTATTATGTTTGCATTGACCTTTTTGTAAGATTGCCTGCAATGAATGCTTATCAGCATTCAGAGCAGATTTCCTCATGACAGACACAGTGTTATCGGCTAAGTGTTGCTTATCTCAACACTTGACTATTTTCAATCCCTGACTGATGCAGTTGCTGTGCGCTCTATTCTAGAACTTACCACATCTGTGCCCGCTAGCACTGTGATGACGCGCATCTCCCAGAAGTGCACCTTGCCTTGCTGCAACGGCTTCTCGCCGCGCACAATTGCGGTGCCCTGACTGTACGTGGGATGGAAGATTATGTCACTGCCAATGATTTGAGCATCTGACTCCTCCGAATGATGCCATTGCCATTCAAGACCATTGCCGCTGTCCTCGCCGCAACGGCACTTCACCAGATCAGTTATGTGTCCCTTGTGATTGGCCACATCGACACAGTTGGGCAGATGGCAATCGCAGAAGCCGGGACAACGTAGTCCCTGATCTGTACTTGGCAGAGGCAGCATAGTTTTTTTGATTCTGCTGTCGAGGTCGCAGTGCAACTGATTTTGCTTATCGATGCGCTGCTCTATATATTCCAATTACAGCGGAGCGCAGTTTGTTTTGTTTACGTTTACTATCAAGAGTTCGCAGTGAGACCAGCGCTTTTTAAGAGCAGTGCTGGAAAATGATTATGCTCCTCATCGTATCCATGTCGATAGTAATCGTTGCCGATATATCGTTGTATATGCAAAGCAGAAATACAAGAAACAGCGGCAGACAATAATACATTTAACGCGACAAAATTGTGAAATTAACAAAATTTAGCTCACAAAACGTTTGCAAAAAATTAAACAAGTATGGCGGATGCCGCAGCACGTCAATTGCAGTACGAGTACAAGGCGGTAAGTTATTAAAAATGCTTTGCAAAAAAAACGCCGCCACATGGGGTAAACGTTTGCCGAAAATTAATTGTTTGTATTTTTTTTATCATTCTCTTTTAGAACTCGAATCTTGTGCTGCAAGCTGATGTACGGCTCATTGAGCGTCCGCGTCGCGATGAAGCCACCGGCGAGGTGTGCTCACTGGTGGGCAAATTGGATGGCACTCGCATGGGCGATCGCTATCAGCGCACAAGGCCCGAGAAGACGGAGGAGCGCAAGCAGAAGAGGCAGAAACGTGACGAGGCTCAATATGATTTTGAGCGGATGAAGGGAGCTACACTGCTCTCGGAAGGCATCGATGAAATGGTTGGCATTGTGTATCGCCCCAAAACGCAGGAGACACGTCAAACCTACGAAGTGCTGCTCAGTTTCATCCAGGAGGCGTTGGGCGATCAGCCGAGGGATATATTGTGCGGCGCTGCCGATGAAATTCTGGCTGTGCTCAAGAATGATCGTCTCAAGGATCGGGAACGCAAACGCGATGTCGACAGTCTGCTCGGTGAGGTGACAGACGAACGTTTCGCGCTGCTCGTCAATCTGGGCAAGAAGATCACGGACTTTGGCAGCGATGCTGTCAACGCTTTAACAGCAGCCACCAACAATGAGGAGCAAATTGATGATACATACGGCATCAATGTGCAATTCGAGGAGTCCGAAGAGGAAAGTGACAATGACATGTATGGCGAGATCCGAGACGATGATGGCCAGGACGAGGGCGAAGAGGCGCGCATCGATCACACCCTGCACGCCGAGAATGTGAGTAACTTAATCACTTTACCTGTATAAAAGATTTATGCTCCGTTTAATATACAGCTGGCTAGCGAGGAGGCGGCGAGTAATATGAAAAAGGAACGTTCGCTTCATCCGCTGGATATTGATGCCTATTGGTTGCAGCGTTGTCTCAGCAAGTACTACAAGGATGCAATGGTCTCACAGAGCAAAGCAGCAGATGTCCTCAAAATACTGAAAGATGCCGCCGATGAGCGAGACTGTGAGAATCAACTTGTGCTGCTGCTGGGCTACGATTGTTTTGATTTCATCAAGCAGCTGAAGCTTAACAGGCAGATGATACTCTATTGCACTATGCTGGCATCTGCACAAACGGACAGCGAACGGCAGCGTATACGCGAAAAGATGCGTGATAATACTGCGCTGGCCAAGATCCTCCGTCAATTGGACACGGGCAAGGCCGACGAACAGGAGGAGGCCGATGCACGCGCCAATAAGCGTGGCAAGGGCGATGCAGACGATGGTAGCGCCGCAGCTGCTGGCCAGGTTGCCGGTGTGCGTCAATTGTTGGAATTAGATGAACTGGCCTTTACACAGGGATCACATTTCATGGCCAACAAGCGTTGCCAGCTGCCCGATGGCAGCTATCGCAAGCAGCGCAAGGGCTACGAGGAGGTGCATGTGCCCGCCCTCAAACAGGTGCCCTTCGATGACAATGAGGAGCTACAGCCCATTGACAAGCTACCCAAGTACGTTCAGCCCGTCTTCGATGGCTTCAAGACCTTGAATCGTATACAGAGTCGACTCTATAAGGCCGCCTTGGACAGCGATGAGAATATGTTGTTGTGTGCTCCAACTGGTGCGGGTAAAACCAATGTCGCTCTGCTGACAATGATGCGCGAGATTGGCAAGCATATAAATGAGGATGGCACCATCAATGTCCAGGATTTCAAGATCATCTATGTGGCACCGATGAAATCTCTTGTCCAGGAAATGGTCGGTAATTTTGGACGTCGCCTTGCCTGCTACAATTTGACAGTCTCTGAGCTGACCGGAGATCATCAGTTGACTCGGGAGCAAATCGCTGCCACGCAGGTCATCGTCTGTACCCCGGAGAAATGGGATATTATTACGCGCAAGGGCGGCGAACGAACGTTTGTCAGTTTGGTGCGATTGGTCATCATCGATGAGATTCATTTGCTACACGACGAGCGTGGTCCGGTGCTAGAGGCGCTCGTTGCTCGTACCATACGCAACATTGAGACCACCCAGGAGGATGTGCGTCTGGTTGGCTTGTCGGCAACTTTGCCCAATTATCAGGATGTTGCCACATTTCTGCGCGTCAAACCGGACAAGGGTCTCTTCTACTTTGACAACAGCTATCGGCCAGTGGCGCTGGAGCAGCAGTACATTGGTGTCACAGAGAAGAAGGCGCTGAAGCGCTTCCAGGTGAGTCCTGATTACAAATTTGGTTTTTTGCAGCTGTACCTTTTAATATTCAACTATTTTTACAACTTATCTCAATTTGTGTGCAGGTGATGAACGAGATTGTGTATGAGAAGACAATGGAGCATGCTGGACGCAATCAGGTGCTGGTCTTTGTGCATTCGCGCAAGGAGACGGGAAAAACGGCGCGTGCTGTGCGCGACATGTGTTTGGAGCAGGATACGCTGGGCAGTTTTCTGCGTGAGGGCTCCGCCAGCATGGAGGTGTTGCGCACCGAAGCCGAGCAGGTGAAGAATGCGGAGCTAAAGGAACTGCTACCATATGGCTTTGCCATACATCATGCAGGTATGACGCGTGTCGATCGTACCCTCGTCGAGGATCTGTTTGCAGATCGGCACATCCAGGTGCTGGTCTCGACGGCCACGTTGGCCTGGGGTGTCAATTTGCCGGCGCACACTGTGATCATTAAGGGCACACAGGTCTACAATCCGGAGAAGGGTCGCTGGGTTGAGCTGAGCGCTTTGGATGTGCTCCAGATGCTTGGACGTGCAGGTCGTCCACAATACGACACCAAGGGCGAGGGCATCCTCATTACGAATCACAGCGAACTGCAATTCTATTTGTCACTGCTCAATCAACAGCTGCCCATCGAGTCGCAGTTCGTTTCCAAGCTGCCCGACATGCTTAATGCTGAGATTGTGCTGGGCACAGTGCAGCATCTGCAGGATGCTGTCAACTGGCTTGGCTACACTTATCTGTATATACGCATGCTGCGCAACCCCACCTTGTATGGCGTCTCGCACGATGCTATTAAGGCGGATCCACTATTGGAACAGCATCGCGCGGATCTGCTGCACACGGCTGCCTGTTGCCTGGAGCGTAGTGGTCTCATCAAATATGAGCGGAAGACGGGACACTTTCAGGTCACCGATCTAGGACGCATTGCATCGCATTATTATCTAACGCACGAGACAATGTTGACCTATAATCAGTTGCTCAAACAAACTCTCAGCGAAATTGAACTGTTCCGTGTGTTCTCGCTTTCATCGGAATTCAGGCACATCTCTGTGCGCGAGGAAGAGAAACTTGAGCTGCAGAAGCTGATGGAACGCGTACCAATACCCATCAAGGAATCGATTGAGGAGCACAGCGCCAAGGTTAATGTGTTGTTGCAGGCTTACATCTCTCAACTGAAACTGGAGGGATTTGCTCTCATGTCCGACATGGTCTTCATTACCCAATCCGCAGCGCGTCTCATGCGTGCTATCTTTGAGATTGTGGTCACGCGCGGCTGGGCCCAGTTGGCGGATAAAACGTTGACGCTGTGTAAGATGATCGATCGCCGCATGTGGCAATCGATGACACCGTTGCGCCAGTTCAAGAAGATGCCCGACGAGATTGCAAAGAAGCTGGAGAAAAAACACTTTCCCTGGTCGCGGCTCTACGATCTGGAACCGCACGAGCTTGGCGAACTGATCCGTGTGCCCAAGCTGGGCAAGACCATACACAAGTTTGTGCATCAGTTTCCCAAACTGGAGTTATCCACACACATTCAGCCCATAACGCGGTCAACGCTCCGTGTGGAGTTGACAATTACGCCGGATTTTCAGTGGGACGAGAAGGTGCACGGCCAGTCGGAGGGATTCTGGGTACTGATCGAGGATGTCGACTCGGAGCTGATACTGCATCATGAGTTCTTCCTGCTCAAGCAAAAATATGCTCAGGATGAGCATCAGTTGAAGTTCTTTGTGCCCGTCTTTGAGCCATTGCCACCGCAATATTTCCTACGCATTGTCTCGGACCGTTGGATTGGTGCCGAGACGCAGTTGCCCGTCTCATTCCGTCATCTAATCTTGCCCGAGAAAAATATGCCACCCACGGAATTATTGGATCTACAACCACTGCCCATCAGTGCGCTGCGTCAGCCCAAGTTTGAGGCATTCTACGCACAACGTTTCCCCCAATTCAATCCCATCCAGACGCAGGTCTTCAATGCCGTCTACAACAGCGATGAAAATGTTTTTGTCGGAGCACCAACTGGATCCGGAAAGATGACAATTGCCGAGTTTGCCATAATGCGTTTGTTTAGCCAAAGCAGCGATGGTCGTTGTGTCTATCTGGTGTCGCAGGAATCACTTGCCGATTTGGTGTTTGCCGACTGGCACGCCAAGTTCGGATCGCTGGACATCAAGGTGGTCAAGTTGACTGGTGAAACGGGCACCGATCTGAAGCTGATTGCCAAGGGACAGCTGGTGATAACCACGGCGGATAAATGGGATGTGTTGTCGCGTCGCTGGAAGCAGCGCAAGAATGTGCAGCAGATCAATCTGTTCATTGTCGACGAACTGCAGCTGGTGGGCGGCGAGGAGGGACCCGTCATGGAGATCGTTTGCTCCCGCATGCGTTACATTAGCTCCCAGATCGAGAAACAGATACGAATTGTGGCGCTCTCTGCATCGCTGACGGATGCACGCGATGTCGCCCAGTGGCTAGGCTGCAATCCAAATGCCACCTTCAACTTTCATCCGAGTGTGCGGCCGATACCAATGGAACTGCACATCCAGGGATTCAATGTGACGCACAATGCCACCCGCATTGCGACCATGTCGAAGCCCGTATACAATGCCATACTCAAGTACAGTCCCCACAAGCCCGTAATTGTGTTTGTCTCGTCGCGGAAACAGGCACGTCTCGCGGCTATCGATTTGCTGACATATGCCGCATCCGATTTACAGCCGAATCGCTTTTTCCATGCCGAGGAGGATGACATTAAGCCGTTCCTCGAGCGCATGTCGGACAAAACCCTGAAGGAGACACTCGCCCAGGGCGTTGCCTATCTGCACGAGGGCTTGTCTGCCTCGGATCATCGTCTGGTCGAGCAGCTTTTCGATTCGGGCGCTGTGCAGCTGGCTGTTGTCTCCCGGGATCTGAGCTGGGGCATGAGCATCTCGGCACATTTGGTTATCATAATGGACACACAGTTTTACAATGGCAAGAATCATTCGTATGAGGATTATCCCATTACGGATGTACTGCAAATGATTGGTCGCGCCAACAGACCCAACGATGATGCCGATGCCAAGTGTGTGCTTATGTGTCAGAGTTCCAAGAAGGATTTCTTTAAAAAGTTCATCAATGAGCCGCTGCCCATCGAGAGTCATTTGGATCATCGTATGCACGATCATTTCAATGCCGAGGTCGTCACCAAGACCATCGAAAACAAACAGGATGCCGTCGATTATTTGACGTGGACATTCCTCTATCGGCGATTAACCCAGAATCCCAACTATTATAATCTGCAGGGCGTCACGCATCGTCATCTGTCCGATCATCTGTCCGAGCTCGTCGAGAACACGCTCAGCGATCTGGAGCAGTCGAGGTGCATAAGCGTTGAGGATGACATGGACACATTGCCCTTGAATCTGGGCATGATTGCTGCTTACTACTATATTAACTATACAACCATTGGTAAGTGAACATAGTCTGTCTATTAGTAATCCTCAGTCTAATCGAATATATTCTCTTGCAGAGCTCTTCAGTTTGTCGCTGAACAGCAAGACCAAAGTGCGTGGTCTGCTGGAGATTATTTCATCGGCGGCAGAGTACGAGGAGGTTGTGGTGCGGCATCACGAAGAGCAGGTGCTGCGCACACTCTCGCAGCGCCTGCCCAACAAGCTGACCGGACCCAATGAATCAGCGCCCAAGTAAATCAACTTGTTTGAGCTTCCTTTAATTTCAATTCTAATTCTAATCTTTTACAGGTTCAATGATCCTCACATTAAGACGAACCTGCTGCTGCAGGCACATCTATCACGTTTGCAGCTTGGCCCGGAGCTGCAAGGCGATACGGAACAGATATTGAGCAAGGCGATCCGACTGATCCAGGCTTGTGTGGATGTACTGAGTTCCAATGGCTGGTTGTCGCCCGCTGTCGCTGCCATGGAACTGGCACAGATGGTTACCCAGGCCATGTGGACCAAGGATTCGTATTTGCGGCAGCTGCCACACTTCAATGCCGACATTATAAAGCGTTGCACAGAAAAGGTAATCTTAATTGAGAAACCAGAAAACTTGGGCTTAACTAATTTATATTTTTATTAATTACTGCAGAAAATCGAAACTGTTTTCGATATTATGGAGCTGGAGGATGAGGATCGCACACGCCTTCTACAGTTATCCGATGTACAAATGGCCGATGTGGCTCGCTTCTGCAATCGGTATCCCAATATTGAACTTAATTACGAGGTGGTCGACAAGGATCGCATCAATTCCGGATCCACGGTCAATGTGGTTGTGCAGCTGGAGCGCGAAGATGAGGTCACTGGCCCGGTCATTGCGCCATTCTTCCCGCAGAAACGTGAGGAGGGCTGGTGGGTGGTAATCGGTGATCCCAAGACCAATTCACTGCTTTCCATCAAACGCCTGACTCTCCAGCAAAAGGCCAAAGTCAAGCTGGACTTTGTGGCGCCCAGTCCAGGCAAGCACGATTACACCTTGTACTATATGAGCGATTCCTATTTGGGCTGCGATCAGGAATACACTTTCTCCATTGAAGTGGGCGATTTCCAATCGGAGAGCGAAAGCGAATCCGACTAAGCCACAAAACAGTCAACCATAACAACCACAATCAATAAACCTTAAATACAAAACTTTTTTAATAATCGATAATTTATATGTGTTAAGTGTTTGATTTATTTTTATAGCATTTGAAATAATTTACGAGACAAAAAAGGGGTTAGATCGAATTTTTAACTGGAATTTGATTTCTAAAGAAATCATCATTTTTGTTAAATGTTTTATATTTTTATAGCATTTTAAACAGTTGACTTGAGAAGGAACTGGCTTAAATGCTAGAATCAGTTTTTAATCACTTAGAAATTTGATCTAAAAAAATCTTGTTAGTTTTGTTGAGGTTTTTATAGTTTTACAGAATTTTTAATAATTTACTAGTCCAAAAAGTTTACACAAATTTTAGTGATTTTTTCAACACCGATTACAAAATCACCTGTGTTAAGTTCGCTGGGTCTACGTCACTTAACCAGAAACGGAGACGGCTCCTCCATGGCTGTTGGCCGTATTGCCAAATCCGTTATTGGCGAAATTATTGGTGGATGCAAAATTGATGGTCTGTCCGTTGGGCAGTTTGAAGACCTGACTGTGTGAGGCACCAGCTGAATTGCTATTGCCAAATGGATTGGAATTCTGGGATTGGGTGGCCGTGCTGGCGGAGGAAGCACCAAATGAACCGTTAGCACTCTGCGATTGGAAGCCCTGCGCTTGACCCTGTGCCGCCGATGAGCCCGAATTGAAGCCATTGTGATGATTGCTGCTCGCCGCACCATTCGAGGCGGTTTGCTCCTGATTGTAGCCATTGGGTCCTAGGGGCCCCAGTGGATTCAAGTTAACATTGGCATCGGCCGTGCCGCCGTTGGGGCCGGCGCCTACATTAACGCCGGATTGGGTGCCGCCTGCCTGGGTGCCAACTTGTGCATTGCCATGAAAACCACCACGACCACGTCCAAACTGACGCTTGACACGCTTGTGCGCCGCATATATTTCGCTCAGTGCCTCATCCAATATCGAACGCACGCGTCTGACATTCTGGCGAGCTTTGGGCTTAATATGCAGATTGGATTCCAAAACGACTTCCTCGATGGTGGCGCCCTTGGCAGCTATCCAAATACTAGTAGTCTCGCTGTGCAATAGGTTATCAATGATAAGTCAACACTTACGTAATGATTCCTCCTTGACGTGTTTCTCTTCGCGCTGTCGCAGCTGGGGAGCTGCTGACGTCGCTGCCAGGCAAACGACTATAAATATTAGAGTACAAATTGATAGATTCATTGTGCGCGTATTTTAAGTTTGCAGGGCACGTCCGCTAGCTATGCAGCGCCACAAACGACTGTTGGATGCTTCGCGCGCTGCTTGTGGTTAGTTCGACACACAAGAAACTCTCACTTTTCAAACGCCCATCAAAGTGCTAATTATGAATATTTTAGTTGTTCAACTCTTTATAGGCGTTTTGAGCATTTCATATTCAATTTTTTTTGGCAAATGAAACAAAAAAAAAAAGACAAACAAAGCGCTTAAAACAAAGATTTAAGCAAATTTGTATAATGCGGCAGTAAAAATAAATAAAAAAAAATAAAACGAGTCTCCAAAAGCCGTAACCGGTTTTCATTTGCTGAAAGCTCACGCAGGAACTAGTTTGATATCGTTAGTATTGTTTTTGGTAGAGTCGTTCAATTTCAATTTCCTTTTCGGGAACATATGATGCCCAGAACTCTTTCTCGTCTGGCTCTGTGTCTGTGTGTGGGTGTGTGCTTTCGTATGGGTTGCAGGTGACGGAGAGTCTTATTGATGCAACCCAGTGAACTTTTTAATGCGATTGCGCAGCTGTTCAGATTAAATTTCAAGTTTAAATTCTGTTTGTGTGGCTGTGTGTGTAAGTTGATTAAGGCTTATCAATCGTATTACATACTAATTGTACTCATTAACCTGTTATCAGCGAGACAAATGCCGACTAATTTTTCAGTATCGATTTGATAACTATTTCGATTATATATTATTATTATTATTAAATATGTAAAAGCTTTATATAAGTTTAGTTATTTTCTTACCTTAAAAGCTTCGTTCTTAACCATTTAAAAAACAATACTCAAAATTCAATTGTTTTTATTGTTTAATTACACATTAAGTAAATGTTTTTAAATTTTCTTAAATAAAAGACACAATTAATTAAGAGACACAAATTCTAACGAGCGAATTTAAATGAATAATAATAAAATTTGCTTGCTGAGATCGCTTAATTTTATAAAAATATTTTATATTCGCGTAATATGTGTACATGTGTGTGTGTGTATATGTGTAAATGGAATATGCACCAAAACAATAATGTGTATATATATGTAGAAACATAATTGCATTTAAATTTCTTTGCTACAACTTGAGAGTCGTAGCGAGGCGCTTAAATGGTTTCATTTTCTTACTTTGTTTAATTATGAAATTGTTTGCGAACTAATCTTAATGCTACAATGAAAATTATGACAAATGTGTGTGTGGTTGTGTGTGTATGTGTGTTTTAAGATATAACTTATGATTTAGGTCAAGGAAACAACAAAACTGAGCACTGTTTGATATACATTTAGTATTTAGTTACTAATTATAGTTGAATGTATTAGAGATTCCTATTCGATGCCATGCGCAAAGATCATAACCAGGCCCGGCTCGACCATAACATCCTCAGTCATGTGCACATTGTCACAGCTCAGCACAAGCACCGCCTGTTTACCTGCAACAACAAAGCCTTTAATCAGTCAGTGATGATGATGATGATGAAGATGATGTTGCATTTCAGCAGACAACTCACCTGGTATGCGCCGGCAAACATAATTGTCGTAGATGCGGCGATTATTCTGACGCGTCTCAAGCGAACTGAGTCCCCGGGGCCATCTCCGTTCGTGACAGTTCTCCATTAAACTATCCAGTATGTGTGGCGGGCAACCAGATTCGGACAGAGAGCGCTTTATCATCAGCTGCGAAAATTATAATGAGTTTTATTCTATACATATTTTATTTATTGCATTTGAAGGGAAAGTTCCAAAAAGGTGCAAATAAATAATAATAAGGATTAATGCTGATATTGTTAATATTTTTGATTTTTGAGATTTTCTGCTATTTTATAAAATCACAATTTACTTATTTTAATTTTGATTAAATTTAATTAGTTGAAAGTAAGTTTATTAATCTTTCAAGTTTAAATATTTCCTGTGAGATTGGTGCTTTTATTTTTATTACAATTTGATATGCCTGTTTTATGTGCTTACCTGCAGTGCATCGTCGGGTGTGGAGATCATGCCGCCCCAGCGTGTGACACGCGCTCTGGCCAAAGCGCTGCTCCAGCGTATCACCTCGTCACGCTCCATTTGATCGGCAATGGCGCGCATTGCCGGATTCGAGACACGCATCGCACGCATAAAATCTTTAAAGAGCTGCAACTCGCGCTTCAGCTCGTTGATGGTCAGCTGTTGGTCAACTAGCTCTGTTTTCAGTTGACCCATTTGCTCTGTTTGTTTTACAATCAATGTGCGCAACTCACGCACACAATTGTGATCCTTTAGCTCATCCTTGGGTATGTCAAAGCCGCAGCCTTTTTCACAGGGAAATGGCCGTTTTGGATTATGGACACACTCCTCCAAATGCGAATTGTATGCATCCAGCTTGAGCACAGCCGTGCAACCATAGGGCGCATTGTCACATGTTATTGAAAGTCTATTAAATGAATAAGTTATTACAAATCGAAATAGCTCTTTGTTGGTGGACTTTTTACCTGGACAACAAGTTGCGCAATATGCGGGGCACAGCTCGCAAATTAGCCGTTGTTAATGCGTTGCGATCGACTGGACATGTCGGCTGGCGTGTTAACCACTCATTTATGCAGCCACGACAGAAGGCGTGCTCACACATCACCGCCTATAGTTAAAAAATAGTTGCAAGATCGAAAACTGTTTAAGTTTGTTTGGTTATTTGTTGGTGTTGTCAAACCTGCAGCGGATCCTCTAGCACACCGGAACATATGGGACATGTTAGCTCCTCGTCCACTTCGCCTTGAAAGCGATTGACATCATATCCCATTGCACACTATATTTTATGTAAATCTACATTAATATTTATTGAGTAGAAACTAATACAAATTGCAAAATCTTATTTTTTTGCTGCGCTTGTGTTGTTTTAGTGTTGGCTAATGAGCTGAATGTGCTCGCTTAGTACTGTAAAAGATAAAAACACAGATTTTTCGACTCTCGATTATATTATGTTTTTCTTTCTAAGATATCGATAACTTAGACCTAAATTATTGTATTTTGTGCGAGGCAAATTTAAAAAACTTGTTCTTACAATTTATACAATTTTAATCATAAATTAAAACGGCACTTATTTAAAAGTGCCACGCTTCGTATAAAGCTAAAAAAATTCGTCAGTTGTTGGAAACGTGTTACGACAACTAAAATCTAACATGAAACGTGTACAAACGACAACAAATAACGTATAAATAAAAATTATTTAATTATTCCCAGCCAGTGCTAAATTTCGTTACGATCCTTCCAGCCATACTTTTGGCGCTGTTGTTTCTCCTTGCTATTTGCATACCTATTTCCGTTGAAATTTGTTGATTTGCTGGGCGCACAATAGCACGAACGCTGCTGCGAATCCAAGTAAGATTTACAGCCCAGTGTCAATGTGCCCGTAAATAGCATTTTGGCTGCCGCCTTGCAGCCCTTGGTCATCAAATCGCTGGCAATTGATTTCTCATAGCTTTCGCAGTATCGATATAAACATCGCTTGAAATCCAGATCGCAGAGCTCCTTATCACTGTTGCAGGTGTCGTAGCAAATGTCGTGCGCATTGCAGCAAGTTTCCATCTCGGCGGCGGGCAGATAATCCGTACTGATTCGCAGACCCAGGGAACCGCAACCATCAGCTGTCGGCACATAAAATTTGTTTTGTACGGCGCGGGGAGCTGTTAAAAAAAATACACGTCACTTTAAGGTTTTCATTTACATAATGTGTATTTGCGTCAGGTGCGTTTACCCGTGCCTCCTCCGCCTTCTGGCGACCCCGGGCACTGAAACACACAGTTCTCCTCAACGGCTGCATCGAAGACCTCGTGGACTGTGCGAAATTTACGCACAATTGTGATGAAATTCTTGAAAACGTCACCAAAGATTGCTTCGGCAGCAATGATAGCATCGCGTAGATGGACAATAGTGCTAGATCCATAGCCAGAATATGCGTATGTTAGAAATGTTAGCAAATAAATAGCTAGCTTCATCCAGGAGAACTGCATGCCTAATTTGACTACTTATTTCTTGTGATGAATGTTTTATGTGCTGCCCGTTTTGCGTGTTTACTAATACTAATACTTATCCTGCTTTGATGCAGCTCTTTGGATATTTTAGATGTGTGGTGCTCTGCACAATCAGCTGCGTGCTCAGCTGCTGCGATCAGCTGTTGGATGAAGGGTATTTGAGCTCTGCCGACGCATGGTAACACTGATGCCACTAATAACAATCAACTTTGCCTAATTTCTTAGGACTTGCAATTATAAATTAAAATGTTAACAACTTTTAACATAAAACGTATCCTGTTTGCCTTACCAGCTAATTACGTGCGTCAGATATCCAATCAGTCACCAGCAGCACCCCTCATCGATGGAGATCAATCTGTGCAGTTGCCTGCTTATACAGAAGGTCAGAGAATTCGCATCCTGGACGCCATCAACGACAACAGTGCTGAAGAACTGCTAAAGTTTTTATCGAACAATTTTAAAATATTACACAAAGTTTCCCTTATTAAATTTGTATGCTTTGCAGTTATGACATAACAAAGGCTCGCGTCAGCAAGTTAAATAATTGGAAGGCACGAAATGGGCCACTGCGTCAGCTAGACGATATACTCTATGTTGAGGGCTTCGGACTGAAGGCAGTAACCAAGTTCTACAATAGTCTGCTCGAGCCCGCTTCCAGTCGCCAGAGCAGCAGTAAAAATCAAAAGGTTGCGCGCACGGCACCGTTTATAACGCCTCCACTGGATGAGCAGCACCGTCAGGGCATCCAGTCAAGCGTTGGAGTGCGCATTGGAGTGACCACTGTTAGTTGGGCTCGCCTGGAGCTGCCCGATACGAAGTATGCTCCTTGTGTGCTCAGCCACTGGCAGCACCACGAGGTCAACGATAAGAAATTGCATCTGGCAGAGTTGGTGCGTCGATGTCTTTATGTGGCGCATCAGATACCCGATGCGGACTGCTATGTCCTGGAGAATCCGCAAATGGCACAGGCCAGTAGCAATCCGGGCAGCATCGATCAACAGAATGTGAACATCCAAAAGGCTCAATTTACCGCCATGCTTAGCTATGCGCTCATGGCGCGCTCAAATCCCGACGTGACGAAAACAAATGTTTTCTATCTGCGCCGCTTTCTTTCGTCTCGTCTTTTTAATCACCTGGTGGGCACCGAACGTGTGTCTTCGGAGGATACAATTCTCGGCATGATGCGGACATATTACAATATGGAGGAGCAATCAGTTCAGGAGGCGCAGGAGCGGATTAATTTATGTAAGGAAGTGCAATTTCCATCAAATTTACGTTCGATGTACTGCAAGATGGAGCGCTATCAGCGAGAGCTGCTCGGTCAGTCATTCCTCCTGAATTTGGCCTTTGTGCGTCTGGTGCTGCTGCAGGATCCAGCGAGCGTTGCTTGCGTCTCGCGCAACTCCAAGAAGCTGCCCACCGATCAGGATGTGGAATGAGAAAAAACTTGCTTATAAAATAAACATGTAATGTACCTGTTCTATAGTCGATAAATGTAACTGCATTTTTCAGTTTTTGTTTGTTGAAAATAAAATGCTAAATTTATTTGAATATAACATTTTTATTATTAATGTAGAGAAAGCAGACTTCGACCAAGACAAGTTAAACTTTTCTTGTTTGTTTGTGTTGGGTTGTTTTGGTATTTATGAATTGCGGTCACACTGCAGCTTTTAGTTTGCTTTCACGCTTCATCGTAAGTGGATGCGTTAGAAGCTGTGCTGTTTTGCAATTTGTTGTAAACAAGTTCGTAATATTGAAAACAATTTGTAAATAAACTTTTAAATTCTTCGGTTGACCTCTCAAGCCCTGCAAGTGCACACAAATTGAAAAGCAGGAAATTGCCAAATGCTGTCACTCAATTATTATTTATGAATTGGTTAATATAATTAAGTCGACTAAAATGAAATTTATTATTGAAGTAGATCAAATCAGTACTCTGTTTGTGTGTGTGTTAAGAAATAGCAGCTTCCTGTTCGCAGCGTCCTACTTTATTTATTTATAAAATTTATATTCCTTACACAGCGAGCAGTGCAGTTTAGCTAGTAAAAAAGTGAAACTCTTACGAATGACAGCTGCTACAAAAAACACCATGCAGTCAAAGTGAAAGAGAAAATCAAAGTGGCAAATAAGCGGCCAATGTGAAAGAAGAGGGAGAGTGTGTAAATTTGTACACAGAATAACTGTAAGTGTTCAAATATTTGGGCACATTTTAAGCGCCCAGTATGAGCGCCCCCGCAACACTGCTGCCAGTGAGCAGCAACAACAACAATAACTACAGTTATGCCAGCAACATAGTAAACATGTACAAATATCAAAAGCCCATTTTGGATGACTCAATATTGAAAGTCGCCTTGACCACACCACAACTGATCAAGAGCCACAGCTATAGCGGCACAAGCACCCGCTACCCATTGGAAGCGAACAGTAACTTTGAATCAGAAAGTGCCGCCAAAGAGTGCTCCTCTACTAAGCCGCCAACGAGCAGCAACAACATGATTGCGAGTGCCAATACGATAGAGGAGAGCAACGAATGTGATGCATTTCTCATAAATCCTAGCAGCAGCAACAGCCAAAGACGAAACAACAATCTTCATCGCTTACAATCGCCGCTGCGACGCAACACTTCCTGGCTAATGAGAGCTCAAGCGTTTGTGATGCGCAACTGTTATCTTAGCTACTTGGTGCCCATTTGCCTGATTGGACTGCTCCTCGTCGTTGGCTATTTGACGCGAAACTATGCCAAGGAACTGTTATTCTGGATCGAGACGCAAAATGGCTGGTTGATCTTTATCATATTCATGGCACTCTTCACGCTCGTCAGCTTTCCAATTGTCGTCGGCTATCTGGTGCTGCTGATAACAGCCGGTTACCTATTCGGTTGCTGGCGAGGCTGGCTAACGGTAATTCTGGGCGCAAATGTGGGCATTGCCATTGCCCATGCAACGATACGCAGCTGCAGGCATCGCATCCCAGTCCACAAGTGAGTAACAAATTATTGCTAACGTCATAAAATGATCTACGGGTTAAAATGCTAGAATTATACGCGGGAATAGGACGGAATTTGGAGCATAACTTAATATCTGACTTAAAAGCAGTTCATTAAGGTTATTCAAGCTAATTTAAGTTGTGTTGGAATATATGTTATTTATTATTTAATGATATAATTTAAAAATTAAAAAATAAATGTAAAAATATAATAAAATAATATATAAGATAAAATAAAATTGTATTATAATGTAAAATTGACAAGTATTAGGGATTTCAGAAATTCAATACCGATTTAGTAATGTTTTTTGTTTGTTTTGTTGGCATAAGTTAGCTATACAACTTAGGGATAGTATTTACACTCATATAACAAATTGTTAACTAATGCAATTGATCATCCATCAAAGTTAAAAAATTTAATTTCATTTCAACAGAACCAACGTTTATTTATTTATTTTAAAATTGGTTTAAAGAGTAACTTGTGGAGTTGTGTAGTGTGATAAGAGGCTTTGTGAGATAAGGCAACAAATACCATAGTCAAACCAAATTTGTTAAAATTTTTTTTTTTTTTGCTTGAATTTAGCAGACATTAAAAATCGATGTGTTAAACACATGTTGTGTGTTTTTATTACAAAAATTAACTGAAGAAAAGGTTTCCTGGGTTTAAAATCTCACATATTTTTATAGACAGTATAAGCCATTTAAAACCTTGTTGGTTTCAAGGCTATCTGGTCTTCTTTGAAGGACATTTCATTAAACTATTGTTGATTCCAAGGCAAAGAAAAATATATTCTATTGTAAATCCCTCTTCAACTTTTGGAAACAGCGTATTATGATATTGATATTAATAAAATTTCTAAACTTAAGCGTTGTTTAGCCCTTAACACAAATAAACTTGAATATAATTACGTTTTAAATAAATTAAGTTAATTTGTGAGTGCAGCTATTAAATGTTACGAGTCTTTTTATTTTTGTTATAAAATTGTGTTATCAAATCATAAACATTTTCCATAGAATTGACTTCCCTCTTTTGACTGCCTCAGACAATTATTAAACGGTTCAATTTCCTTATCAGTCAATATTAATAGCTATAAATAGGAACAACTTCTGCGTATTTCGTTTTGCTGCAAAATATGTGGAAACAATGGCAACTTAATTATTATCAATTAAGCGATTAATGTATATCAGACTACTTTTTATACCCTTAAAATCATTTGAACTTTATTACTTATCATCCACAAATAAAGGGTATCTTTATGTTTAAATCGATAAATACCGAGATGTAATGGTAATTATTTATTGGCTGAGTTTTCACGTGTTATCACAATTTGTACATTGCTTTTATAAATGCGCCAAAGAAAGGCATTTTTTCTGTTTAAGCCAATTATAATTAATTATACGTTTGCCCGCAACAAGTTATCACCAGCTAATTGATAATTAGGCTAACTGAAACTGTCTGCAAATCAAATCGAAAAATAAGTAACCAATTAGGCAAACAGCAATTAAATGTTAAATTTTAGGTATATCCAGTTTGTTTTTGGGGTGCTAAGTTTGTTTTCTGGGTTAGTTAATGAATTATTTTGATATATTTGGCACGTAATCAATTCGATCGTCTCTTACACAATTAAGCTTAATTAAGATATATCTATATAAAATCAGTTAGACTTGGAAGAAAGTATTTAAAGCTATTTAACGTATACCGGATTTAACTTGCTGCCTTTAAGTGAAATTAAATTGAAACCGGTTTTAGTTGCATATTCAAAATGATTTATAGTAGTTTAAAAAATCATTCTGGTTATTAAAATTTTATAATGTGATAAAAAAAATGCTTGTTGAATTTTTTGTCAAGACTTTTTACCAGTTATTTCTTTCAGCATTCTAAAACTTAAACTTAACCATATTGATTAACTTGTTTATTAAATAACATAAAATATGTAGCTTATCTGTTTATTTAGTTTTTGGCATTTGGAAAACAAACTGTTTTTGTTTTTTTGTTTATGCCAATTGTTTCATGTCTGTCTGATGCTATTTTCAGATTGATCAAAAATGAGACTGGTCGAGCGATATTGCGTGTTATATCTGGGCCAAGGGCTTTTCGGGTGGTGCTTTTCACGAGACTGACGCCAATTCCATTTGGACTGCAGAATGCCATCTTTGGAGTAAGACAAATAAATATATATATAAATGTAATCTTTCAACTGCCATAAAATCGTATGCCTATATAGTAAGTTTATGCATTTGCAGGTCTATTTATATTTAAGTATCTATTTATCCATGCAATTGTTTCGTTTTAGTTTCTTGAACTTTTCGAACATTGAAAATTGTGTTGTCTTTGTGTTTACAACTTGCTTTTAAATGTGTTTTTTTTTGTTATGCGACTATCCGTGGATTGACTGTCGACATATGTCTATAGTATAAGCTCTATACCTACATAAGTATAATATATATCTTATATATTCTCGCATTTAGTATAGGCAAGCGTCTGTTTGCATTTGTATGAGGTATTTGTGTATTTACTCAAATATTCCATTGTTTTTTTCGAATGCGTACTTAAAAAAGCATAGATAATATGACTGCTTTGAGAGTTTGTTCAGTTGCTTACATTTTAGCTATATATATAAATAAACTTTTATATATAAATCTAGATGTAAACGTGTCGATTTAGGAAAAGTCACCGTTTACAATTTGACATTAGTCACAGTTATAGCGCCGCAATTTTAGCAATGAAATACAAATATGTCGATAGAACTGAACTTGAATTCGCTGAAAACAGGTTTTCATTACCATTAAAAAACAGTTTAATTATTAAGTAAATAAAAGTAAATATAACAACCTCAACTGAACAGCGCAAAATTTCGTTTTACACAACAAAGTTCATTCAGTTTATTTATTTTCTTATGTCATCAATTTCTAGTTCGTTGAAATTGTATGTTTATTTCATTTTTAGTAATTCCGTCTAAGCAGCAATTTCTCAAAATTGTCTTATAAATTGCTCTGCAATTATATTATATTTTATGGAAAAATAAATCGACTATTGCACTAAAATTTATTATGTTGGGGGGTTTGCTATATTTTGTTGTCTACATTTATTTAAAACGCCTTGCAAAGGTAATTGCTTTTTCTAAACATAATTGGATCGAACATATTCATTTTTTTAAATGACCATAGAATAATAACGATCATTTTCAATTTAAATATAAACCGGCATTGTAAACTTTCCCTTTGTTTGTATTTTTATTTAGTTTATTGAATTTTTTATTGGTACCTTTTTTTGCGCAGTGATCCAAGTTTAGGCTTATTATTTAAGTCACTAGAACTAATTTTTGTGTATACATTTGTTTCAGATTAGCACAATCAAAGCGCGGGATTATCATTTGGCTACATTTCTGGGTCTGCTGCCTGCCCAAACGATAAATGTTTATTTGGGGTCCACGCTGCGCTCCATGCACGAGGTGCTCAATGACCACGACACCAAATTGACTGGATACATTAGCTTTGTGGTTGAGGTGAGCATTAATTCGAATTATAGTGTTATATATATATTCTTAGTGGGCTTAGCTTGTGTAACTATTGTGCAGCTGGATTATTGATTTTCTGTCTAGCGCAAGGCAAACTTCTTTTCGTCTTGGTTGCGTGATTAATTTTGTTTAAAATTTTCCATGGCTTTTTCCCTGGTTTTTCCTCTTCCCTGTTGTTAAGCTTTAAATTCTGTTTAAAGTTTAAGTGATGAGGAAATGGTCGTCAAAAAATGAAATATATTCTGTACGCTTTTTTGTTGCATTATTCTGTACATTTTCCTTCAAACTTCATGCTAAAATTCTACAATCTTAGTTAATTATTTTTGTCTGCCGGAAAGTAGGCAATAATTTTATATTTATTATTAATATGTTTATTATTATTGTATTTAAGGTAATTTGTGGCGCTGCGCTTATGTTTTGGGTGGTTCAGAAGGCACGCAAGGAGCTGTCGGATACGTTGCTCGAATCAGACTACAACACTGATGGCAAACCAATTGATATTCAAGTTTAGCAGGCGGAGAATCAAGCATCGCCCTGCCCCCAACTTGAAGCTGTTGTTGATGATGCAGTCTGTTAATTCGAATAGGAATTGTGTTGAATATTTTATGACCTAACTGTTAAATTATTTAATTTCTAATTTAGTAAACATTAGTAAAAATGAGAAAAAATAACAAAAAAGAAAAAAAAAATAGGAAAGAAACTGTTGTAAATATTTATAAGAGTTACGCAACAAAATCGAACGAGAACTTTTTTTAATGAAAATGCTGTGCCTAAAATATACATATATATACAATATATATTATACAATTATATATTTATAAATACTACATTTAAGTTGATGCCTCGCTCAGTGGCATTTGGAATGTAAAATGCTTACAGTCTGCTATTTAATTCGAACTGTGCTCTCTAAACTCCGACATTGTGCTCAATTATATTAAACTAGTTTTAAGTAATAAATATTATAATATTTAATTTCATTAATTTGTTTGTGTTTTGTCGAAAGTTAGTGAATAAGTTTTTGTAGCTCTCCAGCTGCGTGGTCTTTTGTTCATGTATTGCTCGAAAACTGTTTCTAAAATACTGAGTGTAAATTCCACATCCTCGTAACTGATGCACATAGGTGGTCGAAAGCTCAGCACCTATATAAATAGAGAAAAATTATTTAAGTTAAAGGTACTTGAGAAAATATATGTAAATAACTATAAAACTATACGTACTTGTTGTTAGGAAACTTGCAAATGAATATGTGTTATTAGATCATGGTACTTAGAATATGCTGTGGATATAAGTTGTAGTATATGAAGGAGATGGAAACGAACCTTGGGGTAATACATATATATATAAACAGAACTAAACAGTTTCGTCGAATCAAATTCATGGATTAAAGGTAGACAAGTCTTTAAGGTTTTCTTTATTGCACAAAAAGACAATTGTATTTTTCGATTGGGCTTTGGAGATCTATTTTTGCTTGGCCAATGTATCCGCTATGGCACGTCCGAGAACATCCACTGCAAACTTCACATCAGCCCGATTAATGCACATGGGCGGCTTAATACGTAGAACCTGCAAGAAGAGTGTGCGAACAACAGTCGATAAAGAGTTGCATGAAATGAAGGGAAAAACACAGAAAGACACAAAAAGAAAACTAAGCAGGAACAGAAAACAGACGCAACCAAAAACTTCAGCTTAACATGCACAAATAGAAATTCTAGCGTTGCCAGATGTGAGAAAAAAGGGTTGTGAAATTTTTGAAAGTAAACGTTACAAAATGAGAAATAAACAGTTAAAACAATTAAGATGCAGCCAACATAAAATGCATATATAAATCTTACAGCAATGCCAAACGGTGAACATTTAAAGCAGATCAGGTGCAAAAAGCATTGCTAGATCACTTGTAAGACTTACATTTCCATGCAGGCCACCACGGCCAAAGAGTACTCCCAAATCCTTGCACGTCTCCCAAATCTCCAGTACGTGTGGCGCTGCCAAAGGAGCACGCGTCTCGCGATCGTTGACCAGCTCAACGCCAATCATCAGACCCTTGCCGCGCACATCGCCAATCAGTTCGTAGCGCTGCTGCAGCTCCTCCAGGCATTTGAGGAAATAGGTGCCCACCTCCAGCGAATTGCGCTGCAGCTGCTCCTCCTCGATGATATCCAGCACGGAGATGCCGACTGCACTGGCCATAGGATTGCCGCCGTACGTATTGAAATTCAGTGCCAATGCCAGCGATGCGGCAATCTCGGGCGTTGTGACGACAGCCGCCAGTGGAAAGCCATTGCCAATTCCCTTCGCCATGGTCACAATATCCGGTATGTAATCGTGCCCCTCGAAGCCCCAGAAATGATCACCAGTACGACCGAAGCCCGTCTGCACCTCATCGGCCACAAAGAGTCCACCATTGGCGCGAACCAAGGCAGCGGCCCTCTTGAGATAACCCTTGGGGAACTGAACGGTGCCGCCCACGCCCTGAATGGACTCGGCAAACATGGCAGCAACTTTGCCACGTGGCAGCGAGTACTTGAAATTCGCCTCCAGCTCATTGTAATACGAGTTGCCCGCCTCACAATTGCCAGGGGTGCAATTGCAGCTGCGCATCGTTTGCACAGGTGAATCCCGGCAAGCGGCGCCACCCCAAATGCCCTGATATGGATCTGGATTCATCACGTGAAGGATGCCATTATTGACGCCCGGCAGTGGATAGCGCCACGTGGAATGCGCCGTCAGACCCATGGTGTAGGGTGACATGCCGTGATAGGCATTGCGGAAGGTCAAAATATCCTGATTGCCTGTGTGGAGACGGGCCATAAGCATGGCCAGATCATTGGCCTCCGAGCCGGAGTTGACGAAGCACACAGACTTCAGATTGCCGGGGAACTTAGCCGTCAAACGCTCCGCGTACTCATGAATTTTGGGATGCATATAGATGTTGGTCGTGTGCCACAATTTAGAGATCTGATCCGTCAGAGCCTGATTTACTTTACTGCACAGGAGAAAGACTTGAGTGTGGAACAGGTTAATGGGACGGGTAAACGGAGATTACTTACGGATGACAGTGGCCCACGGACACGGTAACAATGCCACCGAACATATCCAAATAGCGACGACCCTCGTGATCGTAGAGCCACTGCATGTGGCCGGCATGGATGACCAGCGGCTTCTTGAAGTGCGCCATCAAATTAGGCGTCAAGTGATTCTTGCGTGTCGCAAGTATCTGATCGTAGCTGGGACCATTGTACGCAGCCGGACGATGATCGCATTCAGGCATTTTGGACGCCGGCTGCGACATCAACGCCGGCGCTGCTTTCGAGTGCAATGTGGAGCTGGAGCGAATCAGCCGGCTTGCTGAGCCAGCTACAAAACATTGGACAATTTGGGTAAAGTATTGCATAATTATCCGGAGAGAGGCTATTGAGTTATATCTATATATGTATATTAAGCTATATCCATGACTTTACCTATATATATCGCTTTAGCCATTGGTTAGATATATCATTTGTAGATAATGGATTATGCAAGGAAATGAAAGTCAAACTTTTTATTTTTATATTTATATTTATTATTGAAAATTCAATTTCAAGAATATAAATAATACAAATAATCAAATATATATTTCTTATTTAAAAAGAACAAGCACAAAATCAATCATATATAATATAACATTTGACTCTTTTTGAGACAAGTAATGAAATCAACTTTATTTCTTTAAACGTTCCAGCCTAGGAATTATTATTTTAGTACGTAGGTATTTTGCCAAAAATTTCCTTGATTGGATTTGAGTTAATCATTTTAAATGCTAAAATTAATTAAGAAACTAACCTATTATTATTCACTTTATTATAATTATCACGAACACTTATAGTAATTTATATTATATTAATTGTCAATGGTCAAAAATTGACCACCTAACTGCGATGTATTAGATATATTAAGGAGGACCCCAATCCAGGCTTACCAACATGAAAACCACTTGAATAAAGTTTTACTCAATTGAAACAAATCCCACAAGCTCTACATAAATTCAATCATTCAAAAATTTCATTGATAAGAACGTAATATTTTCAGGTAGGTCAAAAGTGACTTTTACTTTGTTTGTGTTTTGAGAATACACTGCAAACAATTTTGCAATCACGTGATACAAACTACACTTTTCAGTTTGTTCAGTAGACTTTCATTTCTATATAGTCTAAGCAATTGAGAGACGTGAAATGCAAATTGATAAGAATGCAAATTGAAAAATTGGACAAGCGCCAGAGAAATGTGTGATTTTTGTTTGAGCTGCCACAAATAATTTAAAATAAGACAAATTTTTCTTCTATCATGCATCGAGTTAAGTCGTAATTTTCAAATAATATATGGCTGCCTTTGTGTATGTGTGGGTGTGTGTAAAGCACGCCTCATATCTTTGTAATGCGATCGCTATTTTGCATATTCAATAAGCGCGTTGCAAAGCAAAACTGGTAGAGAAATTGCATTCACTTTGTTGTTGTTGTTGCCTTAGCAGTTGTTGTTGTTGTTGTTTTTGTAACTCGAGTCAATTGAATGTTGATTAATGCGCATATAAATATCTATATATACCTGCTGCACATGTTTCAACTATATATGTCTGCCAAGTTCATGTTAAAGTTCCTTAACCAATTGTATTCCATTTAATCACTAAATTTACATTTAAAACTAAGCGTCTATATAAAGATTGAAGTTTAGATTAAAAGATTTTAATTGTTCATTGGGAAAACAAAAATGTATTTTGGAGTTTGTCGAACATTTAATGATCTTAAAGTTTTCTATTTGCAAAGATTTAGGTTCAATTTGAATTACCCAATTATATTAAAGCTTTTAATTTTACTTTTTATTTAAATTTACCTTTTATAATCTTTTTTTTAAAGATTGGTTGGCTTTTGTAGTCTACATTAAATAAATAAAAAATGTTATCGGATCAAAACATAAATATTTAGATTAATAAAGTATTGGTGTCAACGAGAAACACATTAAAATTATAAACATTAAACAATAAATTATTTTGTTATAAAACAGGCATATATATAATAAAAATACGACCATCGGTTATAAAGTCGTCTTTTTGAGTATAAAAAATTAAGAACCAATTATTTTTACTACAAAGACCTCCGGGCGACACTTAGTGATGGCTTCTCCTCCCATTCCGCAGGTAATAATATTTGTTATCAAAACTCAGCTTTGATAAGCGAAAGTCAGCTCTTATAATCAGATGCCCTCTGATCGGGCAAGCTATAAATTTAAATAATCTTATCTCCTATATACACAGGAACAACACCAACAGAAGCAACTTTTAAGTTATCAGCCTACGCGCTTATCACTAAATTGCAGGGTATACTCCAGGGTGTCTCAATGAGCATGTTCCGGACAGCGCAGTTATTTAAGTGAGGAAGGTCGACAAATATTTCTATTATTGTTGAATTGAGTTGAATGTTAATAAAGCACTAAATGGAGGATAACTTTTACTTGGGTTGTGCAGGTTCTTTAAGTGAAATCTTAAAGTGTTCCATTCAAAATAAATCTATTTACTTATAAGAATATTCAAATATTATAATTAGAAATGTGGCTTAACTTTAACTTATATATATATGTATATATATTTTATTATTGATATTTATCATTTATATATGTGGCATACATACAGATGTTCTAAAAATAATCAAAATATGTAAAATATGTATGTATATGTACATATATATATACATGTTTGTTTTAATACGAGAAAGCATATTCACTCACCCAATAATTTCTTGGCCATCATGTTGTATCAAGTCAACAGTTTTCCGGTCTATATGCAAATGTAGCTTGATATTAACACCACACTTCCTGATTAATTTACAGCTAGATTTTTTTACAATTTTGATTTACAGTTTTGCGTAGAGAAAAACACAGTTGAACGGGCCGCCGATCTCGCACGAATCAAATGCAAAAACGATCCGTGCGTAACGACGTCAAATGCACAACTGAATTGAAATCCAGCGACCCGGCATCGTTGCGGTTCGCTTCTCGGATTGTTGAAATGGTAAACAATCCCGAACCGGCTGGAAATTCATATCTTCGGAAATAATGAAAATATTGACGTTTTTCGCTTTTTTTTTTTTAGATTTTTAAAACTGTCATATCTTTGGAAATAATGGACATATTGACGTTTTTCGCTAT